>MU766752.1:0-44757 GCA_026770625.1 Nicotiana glauca
TATGCATAATCCAGGAAAGGAGCATTGGCAAGCTGTGAAGTGGATTCTACGGTATATTCATAATACTGTTGATGTCGGGTTAGTTTTTTAACAGGAAGACAATCAGTCTATAGTTGGATATTGTGACTCAGATTTTGCGGGTGATCTGGACAAACGAAGAACAACTACTGGTTATGTGTTTACTTTTGCAAAAGTACCAGTTAGTTGGAAGTCCACTTTGCAGTCAACAGTTGCTTTGTCTACAACAGAGGCAGAGTACATGGCTATTACAGAGGCTGTGAAGGAGGCAATTTGGCTTCAAGGGTTGCTAAAGGAGCTTGGTATTGAACAAAAATGTATCGCAATTTTTTGTGCTAGTCAAAGTGCTATTTAATTAGCGAAGAACCAAGTTTATCATGCAAGGACGAAGCACACTGATGTTCGGTATCACTTTGTACGATAAATCATAGAAGAAGGTGGAGTCACGGTGAAAAAATTCATACTACGGAGAATCCTGCTGATATGCTAACAAAAGTGGTGACTGCGATCAAGTTTCAACATTGTTTGGATTTGATCAACATTGTTGAACACTGAAGATTGAAGATGAAGACACAACCAGAATTTGTTACTGAGAGAAAATTTAAGATGTGGAATTTTGCCAAGTTGGAGATTTGTTGAAGTTTGGCAAAATGCCAAAGTCCCACATCGGTGGGTTATTGTTTTGGTTTGGGATTTTTCCCCTATAAAAGAAGGCCTAATGTTTAGGATTTATACACACCTCTCATTTGCCTTCCCATTTGTTTAAGGAATTTGTATCTTCTCTCTTTAGTATTATTTCACTTGTATTTTGGAGTGAAATAAAATATTGGTNTACACATCTACTACTATACTGTAAGAGAGAATAAACAGACATTTGATGGTCAACATGGTATTTTTGTCATTTCCTGTGCTCTTGACACCCTAACCTGCCAGGTAGAAACCACTGCTTCTATTTTTTTTAATCTTTGCTCTGCTTTTGTTTAGTACCAAGTTTTCCTCCGTGCTCTTCTTTACCCTCTTTATAAATTTCTCTTTGAGCTTTATTGTGTTTTCCTATGTTCAAAGCTTCAGATCTTCTGCAAAAAGATATTTGGGGTTTTAAATACTGTAAATTTCTTACTGTAAGAACCTTATGAATTTTAGGTTGGAGCAAATGGTTAACTGACTATTCATATTAGTATTTACTTTTATGTTTTTCCTTAATTTTTATTTTAGAAAAAAGTTAAAGAACATCTGAAAATTGTCCTACAAATGCCTATCAATGAGGACAATTATATGTGACAAAAATGATATTCGTTTAGTGGTGGCTTCTCAATCATCTTTAACTAATACTGTATCCACTCTAGCTGTTTTTCGTTATATGTTTTCATTTCTGTATTTTCTGTCCTGATTGAGGCTCATGGTATATTTTTTATTTTCTCCAACTTTTCTTGCCATCAAGCTTTTTGAAGCATTTTTACTCTTGAAACCAGTATAGGAACGCTGATATTGAATCTATTATTTATACTTGAAATTACATATTCTGAAGTCTTATTTTTCGCTCATACTGAATCTATTGTTTACACTAATAAGCCAAGAGACAGAACCCAAGTTCAATGTGTTTGACCGCAAATCAATCAAACAGGATGAAAGGGTAAATCGTAGTAAAAAATAATAAACTCTAAGATAGTTTTAGTAAAATAGAATTGCAATAGTAGAGGAGATAAACCAGTAGAGAGATAAAGAGTAGAGAGAGTGAGAGCAAGTTTATATTTCTTGTCCAAAGAACTAGGGCTGCTTATTGGGCGGATTGGGCGGCTTTTTACTCTTAACGGTTATCGACTTTTAAATTTATTAATCCGTTAGCCACCTGATAAGATATCAGGCAGATTGGTTTCAGTTTAGCTCTTACTAGGCGGTTATCGGGCGGTTTATCGGCCTAACATACATATTCACTAAATATCTCCCATTCTCCTTGTCTTAGAAATAATGAATTGCCATAAAAAAAATAACATTTCAGAGGAAATATGCTGCATTCAATTTGCTTTGCCAGAGTCACTCAAGTTCAGCTTAGCCAAATTTTGCTATAACCCCCACTACTTACTGCATATCGAACTTCAGTTGATATGCAGTAAGTATTAATAGTTGATCCTGTTAAATAATTGCATGAATGAATAAACAAGTCCATAACAATACAAAGTATTAATAGTAAATAGTGCTGGATAAAACTGAGAAATCACTACTAGTGTCATTAAATTCATTTTGAATATAATGTATCTAGTAGCAAACTAACTCCACTATCACCAAAAGACACAAGCAAAACCTTGCCATAATGCATATGCCAAATATTTTTAAATTCAATCACACCCCAAAAAATATCCTTTATAAAGTCATAATCATCAAAATTTTATGATAAAAAGAATAACATAATCAAGATCTAGTTTATGTACAGAGGCAGTGGAACTGCTTGAAATTTAAAAATAAAACTTAAATTAACTATAGAGCAGTAGTTTCTTCACTATTACAACAATCAATTTGATTCTCGAGATTAGGAAATTAGCTTTACCATCTCCGGCATGTTGCCGAACAGGAGAATTACAACAAAAAATAAATTAAAAATAGAACCAAAAAATTTCTACATCCTGAGATTAAAAATAATTAGAAGTAGAACCTCAATGCTTAGCGTCTATACTCCTATATGAGCTGAGAATATATACTTTTCTAAAATGCCTAATGATTCAGTGGGAGACGGAAATTCTACCTTCCTTGTTTGCTTATTACAGGAATAATGAGTTCCTAAATAGGTGGAGACGAGACGACGAGAGGGAGACCAGTTGCTGGTGGAAGTCGGCGACGAAGAGGGCTGTTGGTCGGTGGGCGGTGGCTGCTGGTTTAGGCGTTAGGGTTTCTCTGGAATTAGAATTTTAGGAACAAATAGGTTTGTTACTTTGTTTAGAGATAGAGACAGAACAAAACAGTTTCCTTTTGTTTTTGTTAATTATTTTCAAGGGTTTTTTTAGTTTTTTTATACTTAACAGATTTGCTGTTAAGAAAATTGAATAATCCGCCCCCAAACCGATAAGCCATTAATAAAAAAAATTCAATCTGTTCCCCGTCTGTTAAGCCGTTAAGCTGTTACCAGTAAGCCATTAAGCTTCGGTTCGGATAAGTTTTCGGTTTCGGATCGGTTTTGAACACCCCTACAAAGAACTGTCCCTATTACAAGGCCTGGATCCTCCTTATATAATGGAGGATCCTTTACTTATCACCAGAATGACAAAAGAAGAAGTATATTTTATAACGAAGACAACGATGACGCGAGGACGTCTCTCCTTTACTTCCCGGGTCGCCTCTTCCCCTATACCGGCACGTACGTGCCTAACGGTTGGTCGTGCTATCTTTAAGATGTGATAGACCAAATTCGAACCCATACAGTTAGTCCCTCCGCTCGTCGATGTCGCAGTGAGGTGCGTCCTCTATGGGCAGAATTAGTTCTTCTTTTAAAGAGAATTTGGCTTGTCGAAATGTTACGGCATGGCCAGTAAAGGAGATCGTAATCATATTTAACGGAACTTTGAAAAGAATGCTCCTCCCTGGGTGATGTCAGTGTTTGCATGCGTCATCATTATGCATATTTTCGAGGCAGAAAAGCCGACGGTTTGGCGCTTGGATTCCCACGCTGATTTGAAGGCTGCCGCCTCGATTCTGGCGCCACCCAACCCTATAAATAAGTGAAGGGTTCAATCTCGTTGAAGAACTTTAGCCACTCTCAAGAATTCTTCAATCTTCTTATTCCATTTTCGCATCTCCTCATTTTCTCACTTTCATTCTCAATCGTAAGCCTTCTTTTCTAATTCTCCATTTGTGTGACCTGCTACTTTCATATAAAATCATGTTAAAATCACGTCGCTCTATTGAGGAGGTTCCTGAGATTGTTCCGGTGAGTGCATTTCCTTTCTCCAATAGCAGAGAAGTGGAGGTGGAGGATGATGACAACCCTCTTATGGTGGAGGCATTATTACCACGACATCCCTCGTCTCGTAGAGACTTCAGTAAGAACCCATCTCCTACATTGAGCCCCGTACTTTCGAAGACAGACCAAACTCATCTTGATGCTCTTCGTGTAAAATACGGTATCCCCTCTCACGTGGAGATGGTTCTGGCGGATGGGGACTATGCTAACATTCATAGATCCGGGTACCGCGCTTTCTATGAGTACCCCTTTATGATTGGTTATACATTGCCTCTTTTTCCTTTGACAGACGAGTTCTGCAGATTCTATCATATCTGCCCGGCTCAACTCACGCCATACACACTCAAGGTGCTCTTTTTGTTGACTAAATATGCGGAACTAACCGGGAGTGACTTCTCCGTGCACCACCTCTTGCATTTATTCTCCCGCGGTTTCCTTAGGGGCACAATGGTGCACCTAAGGCTTCGGGGCACAAAGGGACCTGTGGTCGGAACTGACGACCGGCTGAGCCATAAGTATTGGTACAAATACTTCTTTATCAAGAGTGAGCACGTGGTTTCTAACCCCGTCGGGTTCCCAAAAAAGTGGAATGACAATTTTAAGTATCGTAGTTCATTGTACTCTCCATCTTTCGCAAATGTTGCTTCTCACCGTTTGTTTTGCAGATATGGCTCACCCACCCCAGCCCGTCGTCAGCCTTAGGAACTGGGTTGCTGGCCTGTTGTCCTATGTGGAGGATACTCGAACTTGGGCTTCCTTCGTTGAACGCTACGGACCTAAGGTTTCCTCATGTAAACCTTTGATTTGTTACATCGCCGGTCGTATGGGTCTATCTCACTATATGATTCTTGTTGATGACAGGTCGGGGAGCTTCTAGGAGAAGGGAGCTAGTCCCTGCTTTTAGACGACCTGCTGCTGTCGTATAAGCTCAGGACATTTTGTGTGCGTCTGTCCGAGAGGTTCATCCTCTACCTCTTGAGTGGGAGACCCTATCTGCCTCTGCGACATTAAGAGACACGCCCTTGTTGGCGCCGACTTCTCATCCTGTCGACGAATCCTCTGATGGTGACGAACCATTAGAGAGAAAAAGGAGAAGATTGTAGTTAGGAAAGGAGGTGGCTACTGATGCTGACGGGAGTGGGGCATCTCATACGACGTCAATACCCGTGTTCATGGCTGATGCCATTTTGGTGGGGAGATCAGCCCACGAGAGGAGGGCTGCCCCTGGAGCTATTTCGGGGTGCTCCGCTGAGGCAGGTACATCGACTAATATCGGAGGGCCTAGCGTGGAAGCTGACGAGTCGGGTTCCGACCTCGCCCCGAAGGATGTAAATGAATTTTTAGGTCGCCACACTCATGTGGAAACGATGACGGATGGGTCTGACCGTCGCATACTAATCCTGGGGGATTACAATTTGCTGTTAAATAGTGAGCAGGTCGCATCGACCCTTACCCTTTTATGCGCCGCTCCTGAGAGCGAGACGCTCAGAACGATGAGTGGTACGGAGTTGTCTGGGAAGGTTGTTGGCACGGCCATACAGGTGGGTTCCCCCTTCTCTTTTTTTTTGTATTGTAGTATTTACATGGAAATGTGTGGTTACTTCTATTTCTTCTTTTCAGACCCTCGTCCTGGTGGTGGAGAGGGGTCTTTGTGAAGGAAAGAGGACGGATCTTTATAAGAAAATGTCGACGAAGTACCAGTAGCACCGTTCCAAGCACCGGGAGGTGTCCCACCTCTACCTTCAAGACCCTAAATTCTAGGTGTTCCGCGAAGGGCTCAAATAGCAGGAGGCCCAGTTGGAGAGCAGGGTTGCGAAATTAGAGGAGAGATATGAGGAGCTCGTGAGGGCCATCGCTCGTAACAGCGAGTTGGAGGTCCTCCTAAAGGCAAAAGAGGATGAACTCGAATTGGGTCAAGGGGTGACTGAGAGAATGCCGACCTGTAGTTGAAGGTGGCCGAACTGAGCGCCAAGACAGCGAATATTGACGGGCTTAGGGGCGAGTTGAATGCTAGTACTAATAAGTTGGTCGCCCCTATTTCTTAGACGGTCTCATTGGAGGATTCCCTTCACTTATCTAGGTCGAAACTTACACAGGAAAGAGAGGCTTCAAGCAGTCGGGTTGCGGATCTTGAAAGGGATATTGGGGAGCTAGGGGCGAAATTGTCCTTACTTCAATGGAAAGTAGTTCCGCCAAGGGAAGGAGAAGCAGATCGCCGCCTCGGGCCTTCCATATATCGCCCTCTGGTCGGTTAGGGCTCGAATCAACATTTATATGAGATGTGGGTCTATGCGGAGGCTCGGCTCGATGTATATAGAGCTTTTCATGTCGAGGGTCGTGTGATAGAGGCGCAAGTTCATACAGTGCATGCTGAGGCACGTACGACTCGCGAGTCGTGTGGGTATGAGCCTAACATTCCCGATGAGGAATGTGTCTCTCCTGACGATGTGAACCGCCTCAATTCGGACTCATGGTATGAAGATTCTTACCCTGCTGGGGCCGACGGATAGTTTCAGTTTGGTTGTTTTATTTGAAAGTTTTTGAGCGATGGTTGTGTTGGAGCCCTTTTGTACGGGCAAATGTAAATAACATGTTATTGTAATATAAACTATTTTTTCCACTTTGTCTGTTCGCTGTTTTTTTCTTTTTAGTTTGAAGCGATACACTTAATCTTAATAGGGATGTACTGATTATCGTTATAACCACATTTCATTATGGTTCGGGCGAGGTTGAGCTAATGTCGATGCCTTAGCCAATAGGATATTGCTTCGACCGCGGTCAAAGTAGTATCTGTCGTAGTTCGAGCGAGGTCGAATCGGTGTTTATGGCCTTAGCCAATAGGATGTTTCTTCGATCGTGGTCGAAGTAGTATCTGTCCTAGTTAGAGCGAGGTTGAACCGTTGTCGATGGCCTTAGCCAGTAGGATATTGCTTCGACCATGGTCGAAGTAGTATTTGTCATAGTTCAAACGAGGTTGAACCGGTGTTGATGGCCTTAGCCAGTAGGATGTTGCTTTGACTATGGTCGAAGTAGTATCCGCCGTAGTTCGAGCGAGGTCGAACCGGTGTCGATGGCCTTAGCTAGTAGGATGTTTCTTCGACCGTGGTCGAAGTAGTATCCATTGTACAAAAACTGATTGCGTTACACATGATGGAGGTATTTATTCGAATGGAGAATTCTGTTCACACAATGGAGATTTCTATTTATATAATGGGATACTATTCATACAATGAAAGTTGCCTGGTGTAGTCTATTCATTACTTTGGCCTAGAGGTCGTGCCAATGGGCCGAGGTGATGAACAATGCTCCGATCCACATGGTGTCCTCTGTCGCCGCCTTATTAAAAACCTCCCTCAGAAAAACCGATTGGGACAAAACTCAGGCAAGAGAAAAAGTGTACGACTCAGGTGACACCTTTCAGAAGTGGAAATACTTGAGATGGGCGACGTTCTAGTTGTTTTGGAGTAGTTTTCCTCCCATCGTTTCTAGTTGGAATGCTCCTTTGTTGGCCATCGCTATGATTTTATATGGTCCTTACTAATTGGTTCCCAACTTTCCCTCGTTTGGGTCTTTCGATGCCAATGTTTTTACTTTGAGGACGTAGTCACCAACTTTGAGTGATCTTACCTTTGCTTTCTTGTTGTAATATCTCTTTACTTGCTGCTTCTAGGCTATCATTCTTATGTGGGCCATATCTCTCCGTTCTTCGACCTCATCTAGGTCTTGCAACCTACTCTCATCGCTAACTGCTCTGCTTATATGGGAGTATCTCAGGCTAGGCTCCCCAACTTCGACGGGTATGACTGCATCGGTCCCACAGACCAGTGAGTATGAAGTTTCTCCCATGCTGGAATTTGGTGTAGTTCGATATGCCCGTAATACTTCAGGTAATAATTCGGGCCATAGCCCTTTGGCTTCTTCGAGCTTATTCTTTAATATGTTCAATACCACTTTGTTGGAGGAATCGGCTTGGCCGTTGGTAGCGGGGTGATATGGTGTGGAAAGTATCCGCTTGATATGCCATTTTCAAATAACTCAGTTGTTTTCTTCCCGACAAACTGGGGTCCGTTATCAGAGCTGATTTCTTTGGGGATGCCGAAATAGCATATAATATTCTTTCATATAAAGGCGGTGACCTCCTGTTTGCGTATTTATGCGTACGCACTTGCTTCCACCCACTTAGAGAAATAGTCAGTTAAAACCAAAAGGAAACGTACCTTTCCTCGTCCTGCCGGAAGGGGGCCGACTATGTCCATTCCCTATTTTATGAAAGGCCACGGCGAAGTGATGGAGTGGAGGAGTTCCCCTACTTGATGTATCATAGGGGCATATTTTTGGCATTGCTCGCATCTCCGGACATAGTCTGGTGCTTCTTTTTTCATAGTGGGCCAATAGTATCCAGCGCGGATGAGGCATCGGACGAGGGCGCGGTTCCCTATGTGGGCTCCGTAGTGACCCTCGTGTACTTCCTCCAGTACTTGCCTTGTTTGGTGCGGCCCCAGACATTTGGCTAGGGCACCACCAAATGTTCTCTTGTAGAGGTCGTGATTTACCAGGTTGTACCGAGCGGCCTGCGTTCGGAGTTTCCTGGCTTCTTTTTTGTCTTGTGGGAGTGTTCCATCCTGTAAATAGGATATAAGGCCGTTACGCCAGTCCCAGATTAAATGTAAAGAGAGTACCTTGATGTGGTCTATTGCAGAATGTAGGAGGGTGACTACATTTCCCTTATTGATATTCCTAGTGGCCACAGCTTATTTGGTGAGGCCGTCTGCTTGATGTTTTGTGCCCTGGGGATCTGATCTAAGCGGCACTCGTCGAACTCAGGCATCAATTTATGGATCTCCGATTGATACTTCTGCATTCTTTGCTATTTGATTTGGAATGTCCCGGAGACCTGATTTACGACGAGTTGAGAGTCGCAATGGAGGACGAGCCGTCGTGCGCCATGTTTGAGGGCTAACTTTAAACCTGCAAGAATAGCCTCATACTCGGCCTCGTTGTTAGTCATCTCGGGGCATCGTATGGACTGGCGAATTACTTCGCCCGTAGGGACTTCGAGGATGAGTCCCAGTCCCAATCCCGAGGCTTTTAAAGCACCGTCGGTGTATAGAGTCTAGAGGTCGGTGCGTGCGGAGGCACAGAGCGCTTCTTGCTCTGCCTCTCGCAATATTTCTGTGCTGAAATCGGCGACGAAATCAGCGAGCACCTACGACTTAATCGCGGTTCGTGGGTGATAGGTTATGTCGTGCTCACTAAGCTCTATCACCCATTTGGCGAGTCTGGCTGAGAGCTCGGAATTATATAGAATGCCTCTTAGGGGGAAGGTTGCTATTACTTTTATGGGATGACATTGAAAGTATGGTCTAAGCTTGCGTGGAGCTCTGACTAGTGTTAGAGCAAGTTTTTCAAGGTGAGGGTACTTCGTGTCGGCATCTATTAAGGTCTTGCTAATGCAATAGATAGGGGATTGCGTACCTCTATTTTTGCAAACCAGGACTGTGCTGATAGCTACCTCGATACGGCTAAATACACGAGCAAACATTTGCCTGGGTCAGCTTTGACGAGTAACGGTGGTGAGGATAGGTATGCTTTTATTTCTTCAGGGCGTCCATGCATTCCTTGTTCCATTGCAGCCCATGATATTTCCTTAATACGTTGAAGAATTTGTGACATCTATCCGAGGATAGTGAAATGATCCTCGACATAGCGACTATTCACCCCGTCAGCTTCTACACCTTTTTCTTGCTGGTCAGTGCTTCATGTATTGAGTCAATGGCTTAAATTTGATCTGGGTTTCCCTTGATTCCTCGTTGTGATACGAGGAAGCCCAGGAATTTTCCTGAGGCCACGCCAAAAGCGCATATTTCTAGATTCAACTTCATCTCGTACTTCCTCAATATCTCGAAGGCTTCCTTCAAATGATCAATGTGGTCCTCTTTCTTTGCCGACTTTACCAGCATATCATCAATGTAGACCTCCATCATTTTGACGACCTATTCCTTAAACATTTTGGGGACCAACCGCTGGTAAGTGGCCCCCGCGTTCTTGAGTCCAAACGGCATTACCTTATAGCAATAAGTCCCTTGATGGGTGATGAAGGTTGTCTTTTCCTGATCCTCTTCGGCCATCAAGATTTGGTTGTAACCGGAGTAAGCGTCCAAAAAACTCAGCAGTTCATGCCCTGCAATTGCATCGATTAGTTGGTCAATATGGGGTAACGGGAAGGAGTCTTTTAGGCATGCCTTGTTCAGGTCAGTGAAGTCCACGCACATTCGCCACTTCCTGTTATTCTGTTTGATCATGACTACATTGGCGACCCACTTGGGATACTTCGATTCCCTGATGGAGCCATTGGCAAGCAATTTCTCCACCTCTTCGCTGATCAATTCGTTGATTGCGGCATTGAATTTTCTCCTCGCCTGCCATACTGGCGGATAGAGCGGGTCGACATTCAACTTATGAGTGGCGATATCCCTTGGGATGACCGGCATATCTGAGTGGGAAACGGAAAACAAATCGGCGTTGTTAGTCCGAAATTCATGATACTTAATTGGTTCTGAGCGGTTGTGCCCGATGTAAGCCTTTCTTGTGTTATCGGCGTCGTCCGACTGGACCGGGTCGAGGTTTTCTATAGTTGCTTTGCAGGCCTCTACAATGTCTGGGTCTCTGATGACCTCTGCTGGTTGGTCAGGCTTAGTCCCCATCATGGCTAATTGTTATGCCTTCGCGCTCGCTCCTTGCAGTTGTTTGGTGTGCGTGCAATCCTGGGCGACCCGATAGCATTTTTGGGCAGTACATGGTTCTCCTTGAATATTGAATACCCCCCACGGGGTTGGAAATTTAAGCACTTGGTAAAAGCTTGATGGGACGGTCACATGGCGTGTATCCAAGGGCGTCCTATGATTGCGTTATAGGTCGTTTCGTGGTTCATGACATGGAATGTGGTTTCATGCATAATCCCTCCTGCTAAGACATGTAGCATTATTTCCCCGTATGTCCGCTCTATTGCATTGTTAAAACCGGTTAGTGTTATACAACATGGAATTATTCTGTCCGTGAGCCTTCTTTGCACGAGAACTCTTGGGTGGATAATACACGTGCCACTTCCTTCATCTACCATGATTCTTCTTACATCTGTATCAGCGATGCGTAACGTTATTACTAAAGCATTGTAGTAAGGGAAAGACAAACCGTTAGTATCAGAGTTTTCGAAGATGATACTGTCTTCAAAGTCGTCATACTGTTCAAGGGCAACCGTGCGCTTTAGTTTGTGCGTGGTGGTGAACTTCACTTGGTTGATCACCGACTTGTTGTCGCCGCCGATAATCATCTGTATGGTGCGTGCCAGTGATGGCGGTTTTGGAGGTCCTTGATAGAGGTCTCGTCCTCTGGAAAAGTTAGACCTTCCTTTATCACTGAGGAGTTCCTTTAGGTGACCCTGGTTTAGCATTCTAACTACCTCTTGTCGAAGGCCTATGCAATCTTCGATTTTGTGTCCTCTTTCCTGGTGAAATTTGCAGAGGACGTTTAACCTTCTTGCATTTGGGTCCGATTTCATTTTCGGCGGCCACTGCACTTTCGTGCCCAGCTTTTCCAATGCATACACTATTTCTGAAGGGGAAACACAAAAATTATGAGCAGATAATAGTGGAGGCATACCTCTTTCGTTCTGAAGGGGTGTCGTGTGTCGTAGCATGGCGTCCGTATGTCTCGGAGGGGCGGGTTAAAGGTTCTGACATAAGGCTGATGCCTTTCTTGATTGAAACGTGGGGCTGGTCCCTTCTTCCATCATTACGTCGATCTCTTGTTGCCTCGACCTGGACTGACGTTAGCCGCTCAGTTGGACCGTTAATATCGTCTTCATCTGCCCTTACTTCGGCGCAGTAGGCATTATGGATCTCTTCCCATGTGGTGGGATGGTACTTTATGAGTCTGTTAAGAAATTTCTTGTTTGTTTTCGATCCGTTCCTATTTAGCCCATTTTGGAAGGCTGCGACCGCCATTCCTTCTAACATATTCGGCAGTCCCATTCTCACTTTGTTGAATCGGGCCAGGAAGCCTCGAAGTCCTTCGCCCTCTGTTTGACAGATGGCGAAGATGTCGTTGACCCTAGCTTCAGCCTTCTTTGCTCCTGCATGAGCGGTGGCGAATTTGTCTGCCATCTCCTCGAACGTCAATATCGACCGTGCTGGTAATTGTGAATACCATGTTAATACTCCTCCTGTCAAAGTTTCACCGAACTTTTTCAACAGTACGGATGGCACTTGTTCTTTTGACAGGTCATTGCCTTTTACCGCGGTGACATAATGGATTAGATGATCTTCTGGATCTGTGGTCCCGTCGTATATTTTCAAGTATGGTGGCATTTTGAAGGTTTTAGGGATGGGGTAAGGAGCAACCTCCTCGTTGTACGGTTGTTCGACAAACCTTCCCACATCGCATTTTGGTAGCAGTTTGGGGGCGCCGGGTATTTTGTCGACCCTTTCCTGGTGCTCTTTCATTTGATCACGGAGTACTTTGTTCTTGTTTTTCATTTCTTCCATTTTCTTTAGGATAGTTGCGAGTGCATCACCACTTGCGTCGATGACAGTACGAGTGTTGTTTGTTCGTGTAGGGCCATGCTCGCCTGTGATAGCTGAAATTTCCGCCGTTGGTGAATCTTCGGCATTTCCCTGAGGGGGTTTCTCGAGCATGTTGCTTAGGGCGCTCGTCAATCATTCCTCTAGCAGATTTTTGATTGCTGGTGGTGTTTCTTTCGCCGTAGACGTGGAAGCTCCTCTCTCACGCAAGACTGTCAGATCCCCGTGCGAAGAGGGTGGATCTCCCCTTTCGGTATCGCTTGGTGTGATATTCTCGGTATCGTCCCTATTGGCTTTGTCGAGCGAGCCTAAGAGATTGTTTGACACATCTGCTATCATTTTCAACCTTGCTTCTTTTTCTGCCATTGTTGGTTCTTATGGGGTATGAAGAATAGTGATCGTTGATTTTGATATCCTAGATGAGAGTTGTGATTTCGACTATGGAAATCCCCACAGATAGAGCCAAATAGTTTGACTCAAAAGATGTTAAACTCTTTTTAAGCAAATCAATCAAAAAAATGAAGGGGTAAATTGTAGTTAAAAATAATAAACCCTAGGATAGTTTTAGTAAAATGGAATTGCAATAGTAGAGGAGATAAACTAGTACAGAGGTAAAGAGTAGAGAGAGTGAGAGCAAGTTTATATTTCTTGTCCAAAGAACAGTCCCCTATTACAAGGCTTGGAACCCCCTTATATAATAGAGGATCCTTTACTTAGACAAAGAAGAAGTACATTTTATAACGAAGCCGACGATGACGCGAAGACGTCTCTCCTTCCCTCCCCAGGTTGCCTCCTCCCCCTATACTGGCACGTAGGTGCCTAAGTTGGTCGTGCTACCTTTAAGACGTGATCGACCAAATTCGAACCCATACACAATGAAGCTCGCGTAAAAACTTTGGCATCTGCGACTACTTTTGGTAACTAGAGTCGTAGAGTAGTAGTTATGCTTCTGCTTAAACCATATTTTAACACAGTTTTTCCCTGCAGTACAATATCTCACATCTTCTATTGATAACTATGCAGTATTATCAAAGAAGATATTGACTAAGTCACTTCTTACATGTTATCATATTAGGTTGCTTCCTTCCAGAAACAAAGAAGAAGAGGCTCCCAAATTGGGTAGCTCATATTTTGTGACTGGGATTGATTGAAATTGGTATACCTTTTTGCTACTCATAGATCTCACTTATTGAGGGAATAGGGTGATTCTTGAACTGCTTCATGTCACATTGGAACTCTACAGTTATCTAAAGTTCTTTTTTGAATGATATCTGCTCACTGTCCTGTTTTTTCCTTTCTGTGCAACAACGCATTACTATTTTATTAAATCACGACATGTTAATGCAGTTGGTGTCTAACCTAATAGGCTAATAGTATATCTGAATGTTACTATATGCGTGCTACTTTCTACTTTTCATAGTCTGATAATTTGTTTGTATTATGCACATGTACTAATACTTATTCAACTTTTACATTTTCCAAATCAGCTTATTGTCTCGAGAGTAGGGCAAAAAGATTCTGCTTCCTAAAAGCATGAAAACTATCAGGGACAGACACCCACATTGTATATTTTTTTACTTGTTTCATTTTAGTTTGGCATTTGATGTAGCTAAAAGTTAATCAATTGTATTTTTAGTTCATATATGGATTTTATTCAAATTTGAATGTCACTACAAGTAGCCCGCAAAGTCATAATTCTATCGGCATAGACAAAACTAACACAGCATAACTAGATGCAAAGGTGACTCACATTTGAAAATAAAGTCACATTTGAAAATAATGTTAAAAATACGCTTAATATTTCTTGCGCCCGGGCTTAGCCCGGTGTCACGACCCGGATTTTTCACCCTTGGGAATCGTGTTGGCGCCTACTAGTGAAAGCTAGGCAAGCAAACCAACTTAATTATTTGCTTTATTTTCATTTTTAAATTCGTTAACAGTTATAAGCCAACAATTTATAATCAACAACATTTAACAAGCGGAAGAATAAATTTCGAGTTTAATAGAACTGCTAATACCATTCAATAACATATCTACCCAAGATTGGTGTCGCAACTTCACAGACTGTCTAAGAGTACTACAAATAAAGGTCTGAAAGAAATAATAAAATACTGTCTCTGGGGCTACATAAAAAAAACAGGAAAATAGATAGAGGGAGACGCCAAGGCCTGCGGACCTGCAAGACTACCTTGGGTCGCCTGATGAACAAGAAGCGGATAATCTCATTGCGGTCCGAAATTTGCAGCACTGGGATCTGCACAAAAGAGTGTAGAGTCTAGTATCAGCACAACCGCCCCCATGTGCTGGTAAGTGCCTAGCCTAACCTCGGTAAAGTAGTGACGAGGCTAGGACCAGACTACCAAATAAATCTATGTAGATAAGTAATGTACAACGGAAAAATAAAAGCAAAAATATATATATAGTCCAGGATGAGAGGGGGAAAAATGATGCGGGAAAATATCCAATGACAACAGGAGGACATCAAGCAAATATATGGAACACCACAAAATTCAATCAACAACATGAATCAGAAATCAAACAAGTGCACGTCATCACCCTTCGTGCTTTTATTCTCATCCTCTTCATAAAATCAATATAAGCTGCACGGCATAACCCTTCATGCTTTTATTCTCATCCTCACATAAAATCAATATAATCGGCACGGAATAGCACATCGCGCGGCACAACATCACCCTTCGTGCTTTACATTCTTCCTCACAAATAATAATAATAATAATAATAATAATAATAATAATAATAATAATAATAATAATAATAATAATAATAATAATAACGGCATCACCCTTCGTGCTTAAATACTCTCTCACCAATTTAATACACGACATCCCCCTTCGTGCTTTAATCTCTTCCTCACCCAAATAACAAACACAAACAATAAGGGCAAGGACTACATAAATCGTAATAAAATCCCGGCAAGGGAACAAAATCATACCATAATATCTCGGCAAGGGAACAACATTAAAAGCAACAACGTCCCGACAAGGGATCAATACTCTAATCCTCTTCTCATTTTCACATTTACCTCACAACTTGGTTCACAATTTGAGCCAATGCTCTATAAGTTTCAATTGCCAATTATACTTCCACAAATTGCTTTACAACTTCAGCCAACGCTCGTCAATATACGATTACCAATAGTCTTTCCACAAACCTTGCTTAACAATAGAAATCACCACATTAAACATGAACAATAGAAATGGAGTCATATTAATCACAACATAAGACTCACGGGCATGCTTGACACCAACGTATAGATATTTGTCACCATGCCTATACGTCATACTCAACAAATAACACATAGCAAATAGGACACAACTCCTAATCCCTCAAGCTAAAGTTAGACCAAACACTTATCTCGATACCTCATACACAGTTCAAGCCTGAACAATAGCTTTATCTCTTGATTCCACCACCAACTAGCCACAAGTTACTTAATTACATCGATAAATGCTAAATGAATCAATTCTAACGCATGGAAATAAGTTTTCTAAAGTATTTCCCAAAAAGTCAAAAATCGACCCCGGGCCCACATAGTCAAAACCCGAGGTTCGAACCAGAACACGACTACCTATTCACTTACGAACACAAATTTATAATTTATTTTGAAATCGGACCTCAAATCGAGGTCCAAATCCCAAAATTTGAAAAAACCTAGGTTCTTCTCAAAACACCCAATTTTCCCCATGAAAATCATTGATTTTGAGTTGAAATCATGTGAAAAGATATTAAGGATTGAAGAAAACTAGTTAGAAATGACTTACAATTGATTTGGAGAAGAAGTTTTCTTTGGAAATTCGCCCAAGAGAGTTTATGTTTTGAGAAGATGTGAAAAATGGCTAAAAATGTGTCTAAGTGTGGATTTACAGGTCTCTGGTGTCATAATTGCGACCATGGTTCGCAATTGCAAACACATACTCTGTTTTTAGCATGTTTGCGAAGTGACTTTCGCTTTTGCGAAGTCGCTTTTGCGATAAATCTATTGCATTTGCGACACCGGGGAAATCCGGGCCACTTCGCAAATGTGATGGCCCTTTCGCATTTGCAATGACAGTTTCGCATTTGCGACCCCATGGCATACCAGGTCTCTTTGCATTTGCGATGAATTCCTTGCATTTGTGAGGTCGTTTTTGCGAGCCTGCGAAGCATGCAGACCTGCAACATACCAGCAAACTCCAAAGTCCAATTTCACTCTGTGGCCTATCCAAAACACACCCGAGCCCTCGGGGCTCCAAACCAAACACGTACACTAACCCAAAACCTCATACAGACTCGCTCGTGCATTCAAATCACCAAAATAACATCAACAACTATGAATTTAGCATCAAAATCATGAAATCACTCAGGAACATCAAATTTTCAAATTTTCTCAAATAAGGTCCAATTCATGTCATTTCAAGTCCGTTTCTTACCAAACTTCACAGATTAAACTTAAATCACATATAAGACCTGTACCAGGTTCCATAACCAAGATACGGGCCCTATACCATCAAATTTCAAACACATTTCATTTTCAAAGACTCGTGTATTTTTCAGAAAACAATTTTCTTTAAAAATTCATTTGTCGAGCTAGGACCTCGAAATTCAATTCCGGGCATACGCCCAAGTCCCATATTTTCTTACAAACCTCTCGGAATCGTCGGAACACGGGTCCGGGTCCATTTAATAAACATGTTGATCGAAGTCAACTTAAATTCATTTTAAAGGTAAAATTCATTATTTTTCACAGATTTTCATACAATGTCTTTTCGGCTGCACGCTCGGACTGCACACAAAAATCTAGGTGAGGTAAAAAGGAGGTTTTTAGGCCTCGGAACACTGAATTTGTTTCTAACACAAGTGATGACTTTTTGGGTCATCACATCTTCTACCTCTAAAACAATCGTTCATCCTCGAATGGACATAAAAACAAACTACCTGAGTAGGGAAAAGATGGGGATAACGGCTCTGCGTATCGGACTCGGACTCCCAGGTCGATGCCTCAGCAGGCTGACCTCTCCACGGAATGCGAACAGAAGGACAACTCTTTGATCTCAACTGGCGAACCTGCCGGTCTAGAATAGCTACTGGCTCCTCCTCATAGGATAATTCCTTGTCCAACTGGATAGTGCTGAAGTCTAACACGTGTGATGGATCATCGCGATACCTCCAAAGCATGGAAACATGAAACACTGGGTGCACGAGTGATAAGCTCGGCGGCAATGCAAGTGTGTAAGCCATCTCTCCCACTCGATCAAGAATCTCAAATGGGCCAACGCACCTAGGGCTAAGCTTGCCCTTCTTTCCAAATCTCATCACGCCCTTCATAGGCGACACCTAAAGCAATACCCGCTCACCGACCATGAATGCCAAATCACGAACCTTACGGTCGGCACAACTCTTTTGCCTGGACTGAGCTGTATGAAGCCTATGTTGAATGATCCTGACCTTGTCCAAGGCATCCTATACTAGATCCGTACCCAACAACCGAGACTCTCCCGACTCAAACCATCCAACCGGTGACCGACACAGCCTGCCATATAAAGCCTCATAAGGAGACATCTGAATACTCGACTGGTAGCTGTTGTTGTAGGTAAACTCTTCTAAAGGCAAGAACTGATCCCAATTCTCGCTGAACTGCTCTCAAGAAATGTGAGGTAAACTGTGTACCTTGGTCCGAGATGATAGACACGGTCATACCATGAAGACGAACAATCTCCCTGATATAGATCTCAGCTAACTTCTCCGAAGAATAGGAGATTACCACAGGAATAAAATGTGCTGACTTGGTCAACCTATCAATAATAACCCACACTGCATCGAACTTTTTCTGAGTCTGTGGGATTCCAATAACGAAGTCCATAGTGATACGATCCCACTTCCACTCAGGAGTCTCAATCTTCAGGAACAAACCACCAGGTCTCTGATGCTCGTACTTAACCTTCTGACAATTCAAACACCGAGCCACGTACGCAGTAATGTCCTTCTTTATTCTCCTCCACCAATAATGCTTCCAAACATCCTGATACAACTTGACGGCGCCCTGATGAATAGAGTACCGGGAACTTTGGGCCTCCTCTAGAATCAACTCCCAAAGTCCATGCACATTAGGCATACAAATACGACCCTGCATCCTCAAAACTCTATCATCTCCTAGTGTGACCTACTTAGCATCTCCGTGTTACACCGTGTCTCTGAGAACACACAAGTGAGGATCATCATACTGCCGATCTCAAATACGCTCCAATAAAGAAGAGAGAGAATTTGTGCAAGCTAATATATGTCTGGGCTCAAAAACATCCAACCTCACAAACTGATTGGCCAATGCCTGGACATCCAAAGCAAGTGGTCTCTCACCGACCGGAATATACGCAAGACTGCCCATACTGGCTGACTTCCTACTCAAAGCATCGACCACCACATTGCTTTTTCCCGGATGATATAAGATGGTGACATCATAGTCTTTTAACAGCTCCAACCACCTTCTCTGCCTCAAATTTAGCTCTTTCTGCTTGAACAAGTATTGCAAACTCTTATGGTCTGTGAACACCTCACATGCCACGCCATACAAATAATGCCTCCAAATATTCAGCACGTGACAAATGGCTGCTAACTCCAAATCATGGACTGGATAGTTCTTCTCATGAATTTTCAACTGACGCGAAGCATAAGCAATGACCTTGCCATTCTGCATCAACCTCGCACCAAGTCCAACACGAGATGCATCACAACAAACTGTATATGGGCCTGAACCTGTGAGCAAAACCAACACTGGCGCCATAGTCAAAGCTATCTTGAGCTTATAGAAGCTCGCCTCGCACTCATCCGACCACCTAAACTGGTCACCCTTCTGGGTCAACCTGGTCATCGGGGCTGCAATAGATGAAAACCCCTCCACGCACCGACGATAATAGCCTGCCAAACCCAAGAAACTCTCGGGACTCTGTAGCTAATATGGGTCAAGGCCAGTTCTTGATTGCCTCTATCTTCTTTGGATCTACCTGAATACCCTCTGCTAAAACCACATGACCCAAGAAGGAAACTGAACTCAACCAGAACTCACACTTCGAAAACTTAGCATACAGTTCACTATCTCTTAGAGTCTGAAACACCACTCTCAGATACTGCTCATGCTTCTCCTGACTGCGGGAATAAATCAAAATATCATTGAGGACTATCACGAACGAATCCAAGTAAGGCTTGAACACTCGGTTCATCAAATCCATGAAAGTTGTTGGGGCATTCATCAACCCGATCGACATTACCAAGAACTCATAATGCCCGTACCGAGTGCGGAAAGCTGTCTTAGGGACATCGGACGCCTTAATCCTCAACTGATGGTAGCCAGATCTCAAGTCGATCATAGAAAATACTTGGGCACCTTGAAGCTGGTCGAACAAATCATCAATCCTCGGTAATGGGTACTTATTCTTGATTGTAACCTTGTTCAATTGCCGGTAATCTATACACATTTTCATCGATCCGTCCTTCTTCTTGACAAATAACACCGGTGCACCCCATGGTGAGACACTGGGCCTTGCAACTGCTCCTTCAACTCTCTCAACTCAGGAGGGGCCATACGATATGACAAAATAGAAATGGGCTGAGTGCCTAGAGCTAGATCAATGCAAAAAATCAATATCCCTATCGGGTGGCATACCCTACATGTCTGAAGGAAATACCTCAGGAAATTTACGAACAATAGGCACAAAATCAATACAAGGAACCTCGGCACTAGAATCATGAACATATGCCAAATAGACCAAACACCCCTTCTCAACCATTCGCCGAGCCTTCATGTATGAGATAACACTACAGGTAAAATGACCAGGAGTCTCTCTCCACTCTAAACGAGGTAAAACCGGTAAGGCTAAGGTCACAGTCTTGGCATGAAAATCCAAAATAGCGTGGTAAGGTGATAACCAGTCCATCCCCAGTATGACATCAAAATCAACCATTTCCAATAGTAATAAGTCTACTCGGGTCTCAAGACCTCCAATCACAACCACGCAAGAATGATGATTCACAATCTACCACAATAGAATCACCCACCAGGGTGGATACATAAACAGGAGCACTCAGAGAATCACTGGGCATGACCAGATACGCCGTAAAATAAGATGACACATAAGATTATGTTGACCTTGGTTCAAATAGAACTGAAGCATCCCTACTACAAACCAGAACCGTGCCTGTAATAACTGCATCGGAAGCCTCAGCCTTCGTCCTGGCTGGAAGAGCATAAAATCGACGCTGAGCCCCACCACCCTTGACTATATACCTGGGACGGCCTGCCGCTGGCTGGCCTCCACCTCTAGCACCTCTACCTCCACCTCTAGCACCTCTACCCCCACCTCTGGCTGGCTGGGCGAGCTGTGGAACACTCGGTGCCTGAACCATGGTGCGGGAACCCAGATGCTGAGAGCTACTCGATGCTCGAGGACAAAATCTAGCAATGTAACCTGTATCACCACAGGTATAACAAGTCTTCGGCTACTGAGACTGCTAACCCTGACGACCTGAATGGCCACCCCAAAAACTCTAGAGCGGCGGTGCATTGATAAGAGCTGGTGGTGCACTATAGGACTGCTTATCAGAATACTGCATGTGAGAACCACGACCACCTGAAGCACCGTGAGAAACCTGGAGTGCCGACTGAAAAGGCCTAGGAGGATGGCCTCTGCCATATGAATCCCTCCCTCCAGACGAGGCGCCACTGATTCTGCCTGAATGACGAGGCCTCTTGTCAGACCCCTGACCACCTCCCTGTGATAAAACAATCTCAACTCTCCTGGCCACATTGGCCGCCTCGTGAAAAGAAATCGCACTCCTCGTCTCCTTAGCCATCTGAAGTCGAATATGCTGGATAAGTCCCTCACTGAACCTCCTCTCTCTCTGTCTCTCTCTCTCTCTCTCTCTCTCTCTCTCTCTCTCTCTCTCTCAGTGGGAAGTATAAGTAGAGCATGTCGGTCCAACTCGATAAACCTGGTCTCGTACTGAGTAATAGACGCGAAACCCTGCTGGAGACGCTCAAAATGCCTCTGATAGATCTCTCTCTGAGTATCGAGAATAAACATCTCCAAGAATAGCTGAGTAAACTGCTCCCAAGTCAAACCTGGTGATCCAGCTGGCCTAGCCAAACAATAATCTCTCCTCCAAGTCTTGGCGGATCCAGATAAGCGAAAAGTAACAAAATCGATCCCATTGGTCTCCACTATCCCCATGCTCCTGAGAACCTTGTGACAGTTGTCTAGATAATGCTAGGGATCCTCAGAAGATGCACCGCTGAAAGTGGCAGTGAAAAGCTTGGTAAACCTATCCAATCTTCACGAGGCATCGGCAGTCATAGCTGCTCCGTCACCAGTCTGGGCTACCACACCCAGCTGAATTGCTCCAACTAGTTGAGCTGCTGGAGTTGGAAACTGGGGAGCCACCTACTCTGGAGTGCGAGTAGTGGGAGTCTGCGCCCCTCTTCCAGCCTGAGAGACGGTTGGGGCTACAGGAAGAAATCTTGCCTAGGTTACACTCTCCATTAGGCCCACTAGATGGACCAGAGCATCCTGAAGTATTGGGGTAGCAATGAACCCCTCTTGGACCTGAGCTGGGCCTACCGGAGTTGTCTGTGCCGGAACCTCCTCGTCAAACCCAACCTGAGGCTCCGTCACTGGTGTTGCTGCTTCGGGCTGAGCTCTGCCCCTACCTCGGCCTCGCCCTCTGCCCCTCGTGGGAGCTGCTGCTGGGAGCTCGGGCTTCTGATTAGCGGATGAGGAAGCCCGTGTTCTCAGCGTCTGCGAAAAAACATAGTAGAAATTCAATTAGCATTGAGAAACCAAACTGCACGACATGAAAGAATAGATGTGAAGTTTTTTCCTAACTCTGTAGCCTCTAGGGATAAATACAGACGTCTCCGTACCGATCCCTCAGACTATACTAAGCTTGTCTATGAATTGTGTGACATATATAAGCTAGAGCTCTTATACCAACTTGTCATGACCCGGATTTCCCACCCTCGGCAATCGTGATGGCGCCTATTAGTGAAATCTAGGCAAGCCAACCAACTTAATTATTTGCCTTGTTTCCATTTTTAAATTCGTTAACAGTTATAAGCCAACAATTTATAATCAACAAGATTTAATAAGTGGAAGAATAAATCCCGAGTTTAATAGTACTGCTAATACCATTCCATAACATATCTACCCAAGATTGGTGTCGCAACTTCACAAACTGTCTAAGAGTACTACAAATAAAGGTCTGAAAGAAATAATAAAATACTGTCTCTGGGACTACATAGAATAAACAGGAAAATAGATAAAGGGAGATGCCAAGGCTTGCAGACGACTGCAAGACTACCTCGGGTCGTCTGATGAACAAGAAGCGGATAATCTCATTGCGGTTCGAAATCTGCAGCACTGGGATCTGCACAAAAGAGTGCAGAGTATAATATCAGCACAACCGACCCCATGTGCTAGTAAGTGCCTAGCCTAACCTTGGCGAAGTAGTGACGAGGCTAGGACCAGACTACCTAATAAACTTGTGCAGATAAGTAATGTACAACGGAAGATAAAAGCACAAATATATATATAGTCCGGGATGGGAGGGGGAAACATGATGCGGGGAAATATGCAATGACAATAGGAGGACAACAAGAAAATATATGGAACACCACAAAATTCAATTACCAACAAGAATCAGAAATCAAACAAGTGCACGACATCATCCTTCGTGCTTTTACTCTCATCCTCACCATAAAAGCAAGATAAGCTACACGGCATCACCCTTCATGCTTTTACTCTCATCCTCACCATAAAATCAATATAATCGGCACAGAATGGTACACCGTGCGACACGGCATCACCCTTCGTGCTTTACACTCTTCCTCACATAATAATAATAATAATAATACACGGCATCGCTCTTCGTGCTTTAACACTCTCTCACCAAAATAATGCACGGCATCACCCTTCGTGTTTTGCACTCTTCCTCACCTAAACAACAAACACAAATAATAAGGGAAAGGAATAAATAAATCGTAATAAAATCCTGGCAAGGGAACAAAATCATACCACAACATCCCGGCAAGCGAACTACATTAAAATTAACAACATCCCGACAAGGGATCAATACTCTAATCCTCTTCTCATTTTCACATTTACCTCACAACTTGGTTCAAAATTTGAGCCAATGCTCTATAAGATTCAATTGCCAATTTATACTTCCACAAACTGCTTTAAACCTTGAGCCAACGCTCTTCAATATACGAATACCAATAGTCATTCCACAAACCTTGCTCAACAATAGAAATCACCACATTAAACATGAACAATACAAACAGGGTCACATTAATCACAACATAAGACTCACGGGCATGCTTGACACCAACGTGTAGATACGAATCACCATGCCTATATGTCGTACTCAACAAATAACACATAGAAAATAGGACACAACTCCTAATCCCTCAAGCTAAGGTTAGACCAAACACTTATCTCGGCGCCTCGTACACAGTTCAACCCTCAACTATAGCTTTACATCTTGATTCCACCACCAATTAACTCGTATCTAGCCACAAGTTACTTAATTACATCAATAAATGCTAAATGAATCAATTCTAATGCATAGAAATAAGTTTTCTAAAGTTATTCCACAAAAGTCAAAAATCGACCCCGTGCCCACATGGTCAAAACCCGAGATTCGAACCAAAACACGACTACCCATTCACTTACGAACACAAATTTATATTTTTTTTTAAATCGGACCTCAAATCGAGGTCCAAGTCCCCAAAATTTGAAAAAACCTAGGTTCTACCCAAAACACCCAATTTCCCCCATGAAAATCATTAATTTTGAGTTCAAATAATGTAAAAAGATGTTAAGGATTGAAGAAAACTAGTTAGTAATGACTTACAATTGATTTGGAGAAGAAGTTTTCTTTGGAAAATCGCCCTAGAGAGTTTATGTTTCGAGAAGATGTGAAAAATGGCTTAAAATGTGTTTAAGTGTGGATTTACAAGTCTCTGATGTTGCAATTGCGAATCCAGTCTCTGTTGTTACTGCATTTGCGAAGTGACTTTCACATTTGCGAAGTCCCTTTTGCGATAAATCTGTCAGGGGAAATCCGGGCCACTTCGCAAATGCGATGGCCCTTTCGCATTTGCGATGACAGTTTCCATTTGCGACCCCAAGGCATACCAGGTCTCTTCGCGTTTGCGAAGAATCCTCGCATTGGCGAGGTTGCATTTGCGAGATGCAAAGCCTACAGACCTGCAACTTACCAGCAAACTCCTAAGTCCAATTTCACTCCGTGGCCTATCCAAAACTCACCCGAGCCTCCGGGGCTCCAAACTAAACATGTACACTAACCCAAAAACCTCATACGGACTCGCTCGAGTATTTAAATTACCAAAATAACATCAACAACTATGAATTTAGCATCAAAATCATGAAATCACTCATGAACATCAAATTTTCAAATTTTCTCAAATAAGGTCCGATTCATGTCATTTCAAGTCCGTTTCTTACCAAAATTCACAGAATCAACTTAAATCATATTGAAGACCTATACCAGGTTCTGAAAGCAATATACGGGTCTGATACCATCAAATTTCAAACACATTTCATTTTCAAAGACTCATGTATTTTTCAGAAAATAATTTTCTTTGAAAATTCATTTCTCGAGCTAGGGACCTCGGAATTCGATTCCGAGCATACGCCCAAGTCCCATATTTTTTTACGGACCTCATGGGATCGTCAAAACACGGACCGGGTCCATTTACTAAAAATATTGACCGAAGTCAACTTAAATTCTTTTTAAAGGCAAAATTCATTATTTTTCACAGATTTTCATATAATGGCTTTTCGGCTGCACGCCCGGACTGCGCACGCAAATCGAGGTGAGGTAAAAAAGGATTTTATGCCTCGGAACACTGAATTTATTTCTAATACAAGTGATGACTTTTTGGGTCATCACACCAGGGCACCTCCTACCTATTCTAACATATTTCAGATGCAAAAGCTCTCTTGTAAAGGGGGAGAGTGAAAACTACCCCAAATCGTCATATAGCATATATAGGAGTATATACGTTTGGAGGTTGTTATGTATCGTTTCATAATGTATCATATAATATTGTATTGTATTGTACTGTATTATTTTGATGTATACTATATTTTGATAGATTGTATTATTTGTTGTCGTTTGTGATATCATATACCAACAATATGAAGAACAAACTTACAACAGAATAAAAAAAGTAAAGTGTGGGATCAAATTATTATATAAAAAAATAGGGTAATTAAGAGAAAAGTAAAAATTATTTAATAATAACGAAGGGCAAGATGAGGAAAAAAAAGTTAACGACGTGACCACACCAAATCGGTCGTTCCATAAAGTAGCACGTTTCGTCGTTGCGTAAGGAGGATTTAATAATTCGATACAATAAAATTTAAGTAACAATCAAAATACATAGTATTTAACGTAATAATACGATACAATACAACAGATAACAACCGCCCAAATTAGAACCGGCATGCTAAAGTAGTTTGAACAATTATAAATTGTTTTCATATCTCAGTTCTTACTCGTTTAACCCCTTTTCTAGTTCTAATTACTCATTCATGGACTGCAAAAACTCTATGCTTCCTACAACCAATTTGCTGATTTATTCATATGTATTCAGCGCATACGTCAAGCCTATCCAAAGCTAATCATTTGTCTCTCATAGAGGAAAATATTGTTGGGATCAACCCGCTCTAAGATATTCGTAACATGATGTGATATTGTCCGTTTTGGGCGAAGACCACATAATTTTTCCCAAAAGGCCTTGTACCATTAAAAGATTCCTACACCTTAAATGTAAGCTCTCAATATATTCAGCTATCAATGTACGACCTTATTCGCATGACCTAATAAATATGGTCCTTTAGATTATTGAAAGTTCAACTCCCAAAAGTGGAGATTTGTTCCCCTACTTCCTTCATCAGTTATCTATCCAAGGGAAATGAGACATACATTATTTTTTAAGTAATATCCATGCAAGATGCTTTATAAGTCATGTGCCTTCTTCAACATCGTTTGGAGTGAAAAGGAGAGAATATATGGAGTCATGATGGACCATTTGGCCTCTCATGAAAAGGTAAAGACCCTAATTTTAACGAAGAATAGCCACATGGCTTTCCTTTCTTTAGCATATCCAAATGAATTATGCGAATCAGGTGACTATAAATAGTGGTGAATAAAGCTCGTAGAACAAAAAATTGTTTAACTGCATCAACATTTCGAGGGCTCAATCAAGGCAAATATGAAGAAATTTCAAGAAGATTAATGGAGTACGAGAATCACAGGCGATTCTCCTTTAGCAAGAAAGCTATGCTTTATGCATAATTTCTTTCTTGCCAAGGGAGAACTGCCCTGTGTTTCTTTATTTCCACATTGCTGAATAAAACAACAAGAGTTTAATTAACTGTTTCTACTTCTTTATCAAATGGGAATCATGTTCATACAAAATCCAACATCTCGTAAAGGATTTTCCTTTCCTCCTTTGTTTTTTTAAAAATTAAAATTTTTCCACAATGTATGGAAGGACAATAAGCTTGCCTTTGACGAATGATTTCTCACTTAACTGACAAAGAAATCTAGCGAGTGTCTTTAGATATGAACTAGCTAGGCTTCTCAAATATATCTTGGTGCTTTTTCTTGTAGGAAGTTCACTTTAACTATTAAGAATTGTGATGGGATGGATAATATATCCATCCTTAACGAGCATTCTCGGGTTCAAGTTCTAGGTATGAAAAAAAAAAATCCTGGTAGGTAGTGCTTCTCTCTTTAATAGATCTTACACTGTATGAATCCAGATTAATCGGATCCAAATGCGAGTAAATAACGAACACCGGTGGAAAAAGAGAAGCCTCAGAAAATTGGGATGAGAAAGAGCCATACGAGCAACATTCATGCATATATGCCCTTGCAGTGAAAGCATCAGATTTCAAATGGGATGAAGTTAATAGAGAAGATAGGTCGCTATCCATGATCTTTCAATAGACTAACTATATTTAATGGTTGTACCTTTGGTATCTGCAAAAAGAAATTCAATAATTGATAAATTTAACGGGTTTTAATGATAGAATTTGAATTGCATGTAAAGTTTGAACCCTAGAAAGGAAGAAGAAGAACTTCATTTCATTTTTGGTTAAGCTCTGTTACAAGACTCAAAACAGTATTTAACAAAATTAACCGACTATTACATGCCTCTCACGTGTGTGTGTGTATTGACTAAAATACCCTCACTTAAGTAACTTAATTCTCAATACTCCCCTTCAAGCTGGAGGGTGGAAGATGTCTAACACCCCAAGCTTGGACACTAAGAAGGAATGTTGTGTAGTAGTGAATCCTTTTGTTAGAAGATCTGCTAATTGCAAGGAGGAAGAAACATGACATAGAGTAATAAGGTCTGTCTTGATCTTCTCTCTGACAAAGTGGTAATCGATCTCGATATGCTTTGTCCGCTCGTGGAATATTGAATTCCCAGTTATTTGTATTGCAGCCTTGTTGTCACAGAACAATGTAACAGGTCTAGACACTCTAATTCCCAAGTCTTCCAGCAATCCTGTTAACCATGTGATCTCTGCAGTTGCAACAACCATACTTCTGTATTCAGCTTCCGCTGAACTCCTGCTTACTATAGGTTGCTTCTTTGATTTCTATGATATCAAAGAGTTACCTAATTTAACAACATATCCTGTCACGGATTTTCTTGTATTAAGGCATGATGTCTAGTCTGAATCACAGTAGGCAATGTGATGATCAATAGGTCCCGCTTCTATCAACAACCCCATGCCTGGTGCTCCTTTGACATATCTCACCATTCTCAATGCTTCCTCCATATGCGACTATTTGGACCTTTGCATGATCTGGCTCAGAGTTTGCACTCCAATGCTTATATCAGGTTTGGTGATAGTTAGGTATAATAGCCTTCCTATCAGTCTTTGATAAGTTGAATTATCTTTTAGCTCTAAATCTCCTGTTTTCCCAACACATGTGTCATACTCCACAGTTGTCAATTTTTTATTCAACTCTATAGGAGTTGCAAGGTTTTGCACCTCTTAAGCATACCTCTGAAATTAATTCCAACGTATACTTCCTTTGATTAAGCAAGATTCCTTTCTTTGACCTTGATACCTCAATTCCCAGAAAATATTTTAGCTTCCCGAAGTCCTTAACTTTGAACTTACTGTGTAGAATTATCTTGGCATCGTTGACTAAGTTGAAGGAGGTCCTAGTAATCATCAAATCATCTACATACACCAGTATAATGACTATCTCTCCTCTTTGCTGCTCTGTGAACAAGGAATGATCAAAAGGACTTTGTTTGTAACCACTCTAAACCAGTGCATCAGTGAGCTTTATATTCCACTGCCTAGATGCTTGTTTAAGACCATAAAGGAATTTCATAAGCCTGTACACTTTCAACTCCCCGTGTTTATGAAATTCCTGAGGCAACTGCATATAAACTTCTTCATAGAGATCCCCATGTAGAAAAGCATTACTAACATCCATTTGAGATAAAGGCCAACCTTTGGCAGCTGCTATGCTGATAATGGTCCTGATTGTGACCATCTTTGCTACAGGTGAGAATGTGTCATGGTAGTCCAGCCCTTCCTTTTAATTATAACCTTTAGGAACCAGCCTTGCCTTGTATATTTCTATCTCTCCATTAGCCTTGTACTTGATCTTGTATACCCATTTGGAACGAATAGCTTGCTTCCCTGCTAGTAAGTCCACTATCTCCTAAGTATGATTATCTTAAAAATCTTGAATCTCCTGTTGGAAGCCTGCTGAAAATTAGTAGGTTCAACTTCAGCTGAGAAAGCCTACAAGTATACTTGATAACTTGCTGTAAGATTAGCATAAGTAAGGGTGTCGGTCAATGGATATAAGCATTGTCCAAAAAACTTCTTAGTAGTTTGGTAGTCTTTCAACCAAACTAGAGGTTTGGATGTCCTAGTAGTTTTCCTAGGCTCTTGATCATTTCTAGACACATGTATGCTATTGTCAGGACTAATATTGAGCTCTGGCTCAGTGTGTGGAACTAAGTCAGTGTATATATCTTGCTCATCATGCTCAACCTCTGCTGCTTCTGTGTTTTCGGTTGTGTGATCAAGCTATAGTACTTTTGTAGTAGTTATATTGGTGTTCTCTGTGACTGAAATATTATTTTTAGGTGGAATGTGATGGTCTGCGGATGTAGGCAATGAGGGATCAGGATGTGGTAGTATAAAAACTTGTGTAAGAAAGGGATCTTGTGGAATGGTTACACTTTCCTTAAAAGGAAAGATATGTTCTCTAAAACTAACATCCCTACTTACAAAGATAGTCTTAGTTTCTAAGTCAGATAATTTGTACCCCTTTTGAACTTTTGAGTAACCTATGAGGACTGATTTTCTTGCTCTCTTTGAAAACTTGTATCCTTTTGCTAAGTTGCTAGAGAAACATAAACAACCAAACTTCTTTAAGTGATCAATAGCATGTGCTTTATTATACAAAACATCATAAGGAGATTTTCCTTGTAGTATAGATGTAGGCCACTTGTTGATTAGGTAAACAGTTGTCTTGATGCAATCTCCCTAGAATCTACTAGGAATATAACTCTGAAATTGCAATGCTCTAGACACTTCAAGTATATGTTTGTGCTTCCTTTCCACCACCCCATTCTGTTGGGTTGTGTATGGGCAACGACTTTGATGTACAATGCCTAACGATGCTAACAGCCCATTATAGCTAGAATTAAAGAACTTTCTTCCATTATCAGATCTCAATACTTTCACATTCATATCAAATTGAGCCTTTACAATTATAAAGTCTTTCAACACTGCACAACTTCACATTTAGACCGCAACAAACACAGCTAGGTATATCTACTAAAGTCATCCATAATTGTAAGAAAATAATATTTTCTATCATATGTAGGCAGCTTGTGAGGACCCTAAACATCAAGATGAATAAGCTGAAAAATACAACCAGTCTTGGTGCTACTAAGAGGAAATTTCAATCTACTTTGCTTAGCTAAAAGACATACTTCACAGTTATGTTGTAAACTATCCACTACTTTATTATTCAAGGCAGAAATGTGCTTTATTGACATTATTGATGGATGTCCTAATCTCATAAGCTAAATACTGCACTCATCAGTATCCTTGGTAGCCAATGCTGCTACAGGCTTGTCTCTCCATTTGAAAATATAAATTCCACAGTTGTCTCTACCAATCCCCATCACCTTCCCATTGTAAAGACCCTGCAATACACAAAAATCAGGAAAGAATAGAGCACAACACAGTAGCTCCTTGGTCAGTTTGTAGACTGAAAGTAGATTAAACTTAAAATCTGGAACATATAAGACATCATTTAGTTCATATCCCTTTAGAATAGAAGTATTTCCTTTGTGTGTTACTGAACATTTGCTACCTGTTGGAACCTGCACTTTATGATTCTTGTGTTGCTCAATATTCTCTATATTAAATAAAATTTCTTTATGACATGTGATATGGTGAGATGCTCCTACATCTACTACCCGTTCACATAATGATGAAGCAGACAACAATGTAATTATACCTGCCATTAGTGCATGACAGTCACCTGCAGGTGTTTCTTTCAAAAGCTCCAGTATCTGTTTGTATTGACCTTCAGTAAACAGTTGTCCTATCTATTGGCCTTGAGATGAGCTTGTAGTTTCTTCTGTCACCATGTTAGCATAAGTTTTGTTTCCTTGTCCTTGGTGCTTTTTCTTGCTCTTGAAGTCAGGAGGATATTCTATAATTTTGTAGCAATTTTCCTTGAGGTGTCCTTTATATCCATAGTGTTCACAAACAATCCCAATCTTCTTAGTCGTATATCCTTGATTCAGTCATGCCATCATAGTTAAAGATTCCTTATTTACCTCAAGCACACTTAGTTCGCATTGGCTTCCTTCTTGAATGACCAAAGCATAAGCCTGATTTACAGTCATTACTGGCGTCTTAAGCAATATCTGACTTCTCACCTGACTATAGTTTTCACTAAGCCCAACTAGGAACTGTAACAAACAAAAATTCTTAAATTGCTCAATGAAAGGCCTAGTTTTTTCATAATCACAACCAGGCACTAGAACTAATAGGTCAATTTCATCCCAGAGATCTTTCATTTTTGTATAATATGATGTTACTGAATCAGTACCTTGCTTTAATAATCCAATTTGTATCCATACAAGATAAACACGAGTGATATTATTTATCAAACCTCTCCTTGAACTCCTTTCACACTATTTTTTCATTCGAAGCATAAATGATGCTCGACTGTAATTCTGCAGATATTGTACGTCCTATCCATGAAAGAACAACCGCGTTATATCTTTCCCATTAATTCACCAATCCTCTTTTGTAAGAGCTTTTCAAGCAAGTTTCTTCTATGAAACCTAGATTGTTTTTCACCAAAAGTGCCATCTGCATCGATCTACTCCACAAACCTTAATTTTCTGGTCCGGTGAGCTTGATATCATTCAAAGCAACCCCAGGCGTATCTGTAGTTGCTAAAAAATAGAGGATGATTGTGATCAAATGGAAGACTTTTCGTTTCCGCCATGGCTGATGAAATCGAAGATTCTAATCAGTGTTCGATGTTCAAATCTTGTAGAATTTCAACTCGATTACAATAACCTGCTATGATACCATGATAGAATTTGAATTGCATGTAAAGTTTGAACTATAGAACCTAGAGAATTTAGAGAAGAAGATGAAGGAAGAAGAAGAACTTCATTTCATTTTTGGTTAAGCTCTGTTACAAGACTTAAAACAGTATTTAACAAAATGAATCGACTATTACATGCCTCTCACGGGTGTGTGTATTGAGTAAAATGCTCTCACTTAACTAACTTAATTCTCAATATTTTACATACTTTCTTTTTGGGTTTGTATTCTTTTTGTTCATGACTGAGGTAAAGCTTCGACTTTGAGTGTTTAGTTGATAGTTGCACTATTCCACTAAAATTGAAGTTTGTTCATGAAACAACAGAAAAGGATTGGTTACGTACATGTGTTAGGATCGAAATAATTAGGTCTCATGCATAAGCTAACAAAGCATATCGTCCTCGATAGTCGGCTTATTCGGTCGCTTTTCCTGACCGACCGAAATCGGTCGATCTGCTCTAGACGGTTTTTGGCGCAATTCTGGTAGTGGAATTAAGACTCGAGGGATTTGGACTCGTTCAGGATATGGTTGTAGCTAGTTGGAAAACTGCAATAGGTATTATACTGGTGCAACCGCGATCATGATGTGCTTGCTCGACGAACAATTTTAGTCAGCACCCTAGGAAGATTCATGGACTATATAGACGAAGCAGATGGTCGAGAGTGAACCGAGGTGAATCTTTGTTGTTCATGAAGTGTCGAAGGAGGATCATTACGATCCTCCAAAAGGATGGGTGAATCTGCCCAAGGATCAGCGATCGCAGGAAAACTGGCCTAAGAGATTCCTCTTTTGCGGAAGGCAGCCCATGCTAGCGAAAGGCGCTAACCACGTTGACCTGCGAACGCGAAAAATGGAGTCCGTGGTCGCAGACTGGCCGAACCCAAAGCCAAATATCGCAATTACTCGTAGTGGTGTCCGCGTTAGCGATGGGAGCCAAGCCGTGGTAGTTAACCCCCGAGTATAAGAAGGATAAATCATTTTGGGAATTTCAAACTTTTATCACCTTTTTTAGGACTCTAGCTATGGGTTGGGTCAGCTTAAGGATTTTCACATTGGTCTAAAATAAGGATTCTAAGCTAATAGTATAAGTTTTATAGTACATGACTATATTCATGTTTTTGCATTCAAGGTATGGTATTTGATGGAGGAAAATATGGAATTGAGTGGCTATATAAACCCCAAAATTAGAAAATCAAGGAATTGAATGATGCTTTGGATTTCGATTGAAAAACTAATACTATTACCATATATTTGGAAACATATCGAGTATGTGAATTTGACCTGGTGGCCAAGAATTGACTTTTTTGAGTCTTTGACTTAGGGTGGTTATTCTTTTATATATTTGAATCGGTCAGTAATCAACATTAATTTGTAGTAGAATAGATAATAATTTTGTGCTTGATAATTAAATGCTCATTAGTCATGACTAAATACTGTGCTCACTACACTGAATTAAAGGAAAAAAGACGGATTTATAGTCGTATGGAGTAAAATTAATGGACGACATGCCGGTGGATGATTGACGAGTTGATATGTGGAAGTAAAGACAAGGATATGAGTCAGCAAATAGCTTGCACCAATTACGAATATGTGACCAGTGCTGAATAAGAATCGAAGACACTAGAACCGGAGACGAACACTACAAAAATTCGGAAAGACAACATTCAATGAGCAACCGTTACAAAGAATCTTTGCATTAATACTCAACCTTTATACAACCATCAAGAGGGATTTTATTCATATTAAAGGAGAGTTTGATTTTGCATATCTTTCCTCCCTGAGTTGAACTATAAATAGAAGAATTTGTATTTACCGTTGGACACAAAAAACATCTGTATGCAAAAAGACTACTGATTTTATTAACTACATTCTATCTTTTTGTTCTACATTACTACATATTGTTCTTATTCTTGTTTCCGAAAAAGCTCACCTTACAGTCAGGCTTATATTTTATTCAAGTTTATTTAATCCGTTTATTTCTGTTCTTAGTTATTTTATATTCTTGGATCAAATTGATGCACGTATCTATAAACCACGTAACAAATTCAACTGTACCATTTTGTAGTTAAACAATAACTCTCGTAATTGTTCTTTTACTTTTTCTTTTAGGTGTAAAGTGGAATAAAAAATAAAGAAGATCGAAAATAGCAAAGGTTTGTGATTGTGTGTGACATCGTAGGTGAATCTCACATTGACAAAATACTGGATAGGTGCTGGGTATATAAGTAAACAAGCCTTAGACATTAGTAATGTATTTAAAACCGTGCGAGCTAGGACCAAAGCGTACAATAGTATCAGAGCCACTCCGCGTATAATCTTGAATGATGATGGGGCAAACCTCAGGAAATGCCGCATATTGACACCCTAAGTGAATCCCATATCGACAGAACACCAGAGAAATGCCGGATAGACAAGTAATTAGTCTTAGACCTTAATAACACATTTTAAAGCCATGCGAGCTTAGACCAAAAAAAAATAATATCACTGGTAAGCTGAGTTGTTACGGAAAACTCTATAAATAGTCAAACTTTGAACAGGAATTATGCTAGAAGCATACGTCATCCCTTTTCTGAACATCTCAAATTAAAATTAAATTGTTTAAAAACCTGATATACCATGTTCGTGGAAAATCGATCACGCGTCAATACTTTGAAAGCAAATCAATGAGGCAAAGATATAACACTTACTGACTTACACACATAATACTCATCAATAAAGGTAGAACTGTTTTTTTCTCTCCTTTTTTTCCATTAATTAATCAAAACAATACTTAGTTTTACTTTCCACAATCATTTTCACCCAATAAAGAAGACTATATATATATATATATTTATTTAAATTTTTTTTTTTTTTTTTTTTTTTGGATAAACAACTTTTGTATTTCGCGAGATGATTAAGTATTATTTCTGAAATTAAGTATAATGAACTAAAATTTCAATTCAATTGAAAGGAAATTCTGAGAACACGTGGAGAATTTTTTTTAAAGAAGAATTATTTATTTCTTAAATTCAGGTACAGGATTTGTTTCTTACATTCTAACCTCATTGAAAAAGCTGTCCTCTAATCAATATATCATAGTGTTTATTATAACATGAGCTAAACGTGGACTATAGTTTCGTTGTAATTTATTTTCACTTTAAATTTTACAGTTTCACATAGACATCTAATGATATTAGACAAATAATGTCAAACCCAAATTAGCATTATCTCCACCCGGAATACTTTTCATGCTTTTTTACCGCTGTGAATATGCTGTTCAATGATGCAAATAAAAAATATTACCTATTTATTACTAGTCACAAGGTTATTTAATGAATTTATTCCTACTTTTTATTCACCAGCAAGTAATGAATTGATTCACGAGACATATTGATAAACGCAGTTTTTCAAGGTTACTGGTAATATTAGAACGACATGCCACCATAAAAACTATGAATACATAAATTAGTGTTCTTGGCTGTTTAGTATATATACTGTTGCAAGATAGTTTTCAAACAATTAATTAGTCGCCTACTTGATGGTAAGTGAAAGAGTAATGTGGCAGATTCAGAATTTAAAATGTATGGTTTTAATATTTGAGGTTTTTAGTATTGAACTCATTACTATATTTTTTTGGGAAAAGGGTCAAAATTACTCCTCTACTATTTTTTATTAGTTGCTTGTGCCACCTATTACACTTTTCGGCCATTATCGCCCCTACCACATTGAAGGGACGTTAGGGTTAGGGGTAATTTTGCAACTTTGTTAACGGTAGGGACGAGAATGGCCGAAAAGTGTAACGGGTGGCACAAGCAACCAATAAACAATAGTAGAGGGGCAATTTTGACCCTTTGCCCTATTTTTTTTATATATAGGATCATATCTACTATTTATTACAATTTAAATAAAACTTTTTAGACATAAAATTTTGTTTTGCCTTGAAAATACTAGATTCGAATGAGCCTGGTACCTAGACCTAATGCTAGATCCTTACAAAGAGCTTGTGTAACAAATGAGTTGAAAATATATAAACAATGGGAAATACTCATGTAAAAAATTCGGGGTCAGGATCGACATATTATGAGCTCACCGTGCCAAGTAAACCTCCATTTAACTTATTCTGAACCAATAACTAATAATTCATCTATCTCAATTTATATGATATTATTTGACTCGATACAGAATTTAAAAGAGAAAAACAATGAAGCAGGAATTGGTTTTATTGAATTCACTATCCATTAGGGTCTGATACATATAAATAACAAACAAGACGACTTTACAGTAGGAAATACAATCTTAGTTGAGGCCGATAGTGCAGAAGTATCCCTGCGTTCTAAAATTTATGGTCTTAAACATACTATTTGCGTTTACAAATAAGAATGTGTATTGCATAGTAATTTGGAACTGAAGAACATGCCAATCCTGCGCAACTCAACTCTCAGCCTTCACTGCAGTACCTCTATCTGAAACATGGTAAAAGAGAGGTGCCTCTGATGCAGTATTACCCAAGCAGTAAGTAATACTCAACTTAATATACTTTAGCTAGCAGCTCGAAAAATATATTTTTATCTCATCTCCAATAAATCGTAGTTAATCTGATGACCCTTTGGGTCATCTTATATTTTAGAATTCGATTCTACGCTCTTGAACCTTAAAATTTTTATTTTTACCCTCCTCAATTTGTATGTGCAGCCCAGGCATGTTTCCGAACATCTTTATATTGAAAGTTGATGAAAATAATAATTTTTGCCTTAAAAGTTAATTTTAGTTGACTTCAGTCAACTGTTTAAGTAAACGGACCTGGATCCATGTTTTGACGGTCCCGGTGGGTCCATAATGAAATATGGGACCTGGGCATATGCCCGGAATCAAATTTCAAGGTCCCTAGCTCGAGATATGAATTTTTGTTAATAACTGAAAGACTGAAAATCTAATGATTTTAAGAATTTGGCTAATATTTGATCTTGTTGGTATCGGGTCCATATTTTGGTTACGGAGCCCGGTACAGATTCATTATGATATTTAAGACTTGTCTGTGAAATTTGGTGAGAAACGGAGTTGGTTTGACGCGATTCGGACGTCTGGTTGTGAAAATAGAGATTTTAAAGCTTTCTTGAAGATTTTATTCGATTTGGTGTTAAATTCGAGTTCTAGGTATTATTTTGATGATTTGATTGCGCGAGCAAGTTCATATGTTGTCTTAGGACTTGTGTGCATATTTGCTTTGGAGCCCTGAGGGTTCGGGTGAGTTTCGGATAGGCTACGGGATGATTTGGACTTAGAGAAAATTCTGGTTTCTGCAGTTTCAGTGCTTTCTGGTTTTCTTCTTCGCGTTCGCGAAGCTGCTCTCGCGAACGCAAAGTGTAAGTTGGGCTGGGGATGGTTTTGTTCAACACGAATGCGGGGCCATGGTCGCAAACGCGGAGCACTGGTCGGTCTGCTCTTCGCAAACGCGACTGCAACATGCGAAAGCGTAGAATAAATGGAGGTGGGCTGGGAATCTGTAGGTTGTTCTACGGAGCACTGGTCGGTCTTCTCTTCACAAACACGACTGCAACATGCGAAAGCGTAGAATAAATGGAGGTGGGCTGGAATCTGTAGGTTGTTCTATGCGAACGTGAGCCAAGGCTCGCGAACGCTTATGGTCAGGGAGGACAGACCATCGTGAATGCAAACAACCTTTCGCGAACGCGTAAGCCTTCTGGGCTGCTACACTTCGCGAACGCGGCAGGCCCTTCGCGAACACAGAGAAGGCCTGCCCGGTATTTTAAAAACAAAACTAAAACGAGATTTTACCATTCTTTCTAAAATTTAAAAACTAGAAGTTTAGGGGCGATTTTGAAAGATAATTTTTTTCCCAAACTCTTGGTAAGTGATTTTAATCCACTTTCTTTTAATTACCTATTGCATTTCATGAATTTTCAACCTAAAATCTAGGGTGTTCATTGTAGATTTGAGAATTTTGGGTAGAAACTAGTGATTTGGAAAATTCGTGATTTAGACCTCGAATTGAGATTCCAAGACCAATTATATATCCAGACTTGGGGATGAATGGGTAAATGGATTTTGGTATGAACCTTGGGTTTTGACTAAGTGGGCCAGGGGTCGATTTTTGATTTTGGGGGGAAAGTTTGAAAAATCTAAATTCATCCATTGTAGTTGATTCCTTTAGTAATAACTGATGTTGAGTTAACTGTAGCTAGATACGAGTTTTGGAGGTGGATCCTAGAGGAAAAATGGAAATTGAGCATTGAGTGGCCCGCAGAGCGAGATAAGTGTTATGTCTAATTTTGACTCGAGTGATTAGGAACCCTTGACTCATTTGCTATATGAAATCCATATTAGCGGTGTATAGGTAAGGTAATGAGTACCTACGCGCCGCCAATTTGTCGTTTTGCCTGTTTCTTACCGTTCCTCTCATATTGTCTCATTTCGTGTCATAACTGCTACATGTTTTACTTTGCTACTTGTTAGGCATGTTTCTCTTTGCTAAAAGTATTAGTTATTTTGTAGTTTCGTTGCCTCTTATTATTTGCTTAAGTTGGTTATTGGCACTAGCAAGGCATATTTGGATTGGTCTCGCTGAGTTGTATTACCTGTGTAAAGTCTCATAGTGTATAAGCTCCCTAATTGTTTTGGTTTGAAGTTGAGCCTTATGAAGGTTTATGTTATTTGAATTGTGTAATTTCTGTACTTGCTGAGTAGCTGATAATTATACATTAGGATCGGGGTGCGCGCAACAACAGGTGAAATAAGGGTGATATATTGAGGAGGAATAAGAGTGAAATAATATGTACGATAGGATTGGATTGCACTCCGCAACATGTGTAATAAGGGTAGATTGTGGTAAAATAAGGGTGAACTATGAATTGTGACTCCTGATTCTGGGTAGTAATAGTATATGATCAAAGTGACTATTTATTCACTTCCACGTTCATTTTGATTTGTTTAGCTTATTTATTGTTACTCAGTGAAGCTTATTGTTAATCACTGAAACGTAAATGAATTGGCTAATAAAAACTCTAACGTTGGCTTGCCTAGAAAGTGTGATGTTAGGCGCTATCACGGTCCTGACGATGGGGATTCCGGGTCGTGACAAGTTGATATCAAAGCACTAGGTTACCTAGGTCTCACGATTCACGAACATGCTTAGTAGAGTATGGAGGATCGGTATGGAGACGTATGTACTTATCTTCCAGAGGCTACAGAGTTTAGGAACAATTTCACTTCTATTCTTCTCCGTCATGCAATTTTGTTCTCTTAGTGCTAATCGAACTCTTCTACTCTTGTTTCTTCGCAGATGGCAAGAATACGTACCACATTTTCAACTGAGCAGCAGTCAGAGTCCACTGTGGCAGCTCCTACGAGGGGCAGATGTCTAGGCCAAGGTTGTGATAGAGGCCGAGGTAGGGGCAGGGCTCAACCTAGAGCTCGAGCAGCAGCACCACTGGTCGAGCCTCAAGTGGAGTCTGAAAAAGAGGCTCCAGCCCAAACCGTTCTAGCAGGACTAGCTAAGTCCCCAGAGGGCCTCATCGCCACCTCGGTACTTCAGGATGCTTTGGTCCGTCTAGTGCGCCTCATGGAGAGTGTGGCACATGCCGGCATATTTACTATAGCACCAGTCATCTCTTAGGATGGGGGAGGAGAACAAACTCTCGCTATCCACACTCTAGAGTAGATGGCTCCTCAGTTTCAGACTCCAGCAGCTCAGCCCATTAGGGTAGTTCAGCCGGGTGTTGTAACACAGACTGGTGATGGATCGGCTATGTCTTCTGAGGATCTATGTAGATTGGATAGGTTTACCAAGCTTTTCCCTGTTCATTATAGCGGTGCATCTTCAAAGGATCCCCAGGACTATCTAGATAGTTGTCATGAGGTATTACGGAACATGGGGATAGTGGAGACCAATAGGGTCCATTTTGTTGCACTTCATGTGCCGGGTTCCGCCAAGAAATAGGGGAGGAATTATATGGTTGCCAGACCAGCTCTTACTTGGGACTAGTTCTCTCAGCTATTTCTTGAGAGGTTTCTTTCTATCACTTAGAGATAGTACTATTGAAGGCAGTTCAAGCGTCTATAGTGGGGTTATATGATAGTCACTCAGTGTGAGACTCGATTTGTGGATCTGGCCATCATGCTATTCTCCTGCTTCCTACCAAGAGAGAGGGTGAGAAGGTTCATTGAGGGACTTGCTCAGCCTATCAGATTGCAGATGACTAAGGAGACTGGGAGTAAGATTTCATTTCAGGCGGCAGCCAATATTGCCAGGCGAGTAAAGATGGTTTTAGCTCAGGGTAGTGGTCAGGGGTTTGATAAGAGGCTACGTCACTCAAGTTGATTCAGTTGGGGCCTCATCGGAGGTCGAGGTACTTTTGGTAGAGGTCATCCTCCCAAGTCGTTTCATTCAGCACTCCAGCATACTATGGTGCTTCAGGTAGTCATGGTCCTCATATGCATTATTTTAGATCAACTAGCCTACAGTGCACCACCAGCTCCTATCAGTGCACCTCCTATTAAGAGTTATTACCATCGTCAGTCGGCCTGTTCGGGTCAGTCTCAATTTCCACAGCCACATTATCAGGATGGATATTGTCACACCTCCTTTCGGTGCTACTGCACCCCGCGAGGGGCGTGGTAGAAGGAGTTTTTCCAATTAAAGGACAATCGAAACGGGATTTATCATTATGAATCAGAGTCGCCACTTGGGAGATTTATGGTGTCCCAAGTCACCGGTTAATTACCGAATCGAGGAAAAGAATGACTCTGTATTACAGTCCGCGAACCAGAAATCCGGATAAGGAATTCTGTTAACCCGGGAGAAGGTGTTAGGCATTCTCGAGTTCCGTGGTTCTAGCACGGTCGCTCAACTGTTATATTTGGCTAAGTTATCTGATTTTTTTCATATGCTTTAACTCATGTGCGAATTTTTAACTTTTAACCGTTTTTAATATTATTATTATTGTTTTCTAATAAAGACTTGCAATGCCGCAAAAATGTATTTCGGACCACACCGTACCAGTACGCCGCTGGCCTTTAATACATTTTGGCTTCGTTGAGATTTGGATTTGGGTCACATAAATGTACACCCGAGTTTAGGGAAATAACTTATTAAAAGCGCGCCTAAAGCGACTAGCGCATCGTTATTTTTGAGAAGGCCGTAAAATTAGCTAAACGGCACGTCCCGGAATCTAAGTATTTAAAGTAACCACCTACTGAGGGCCCCGCAATTTGTATGTTATTTGGCGAGGCTCGTCTCATTATTGTTTAAAAGCTAATAAATTGCTTTTATTATTTATTATTTTTTAAGAGAATTTGCAACGTCATGGAAATGTATTTCGGACCACACCGTACCAGTACGCCTGTGGCCTTCAACACATTCCGATTTCGTTGAGATTTAGATTTGGGTCACATAAATGTGCGCCCTGGTTTAAGAATGTAATATTTATTATTCGCGCCTAAAGCTTCTACGCATTCATTAACTTTGGGAAAAACCGCGATATTTGCTAAACGGTTTTTCCAAGTCTAAGTATTTATAAGCTATTATCGAGGGCCCCGCATTTAGGTGTTTAATGCGGCGAGGCTCATCTCGTTCTTTTATTAAGGCCGATCCTAAAGCAACTATGATTCTCTACTCATTCTTGTCTCTAACGATAAAGAAAATGTCCTAGTTAATTGCATGCTTACGAGTTGTTATAGTTGGGTTTTGAACATGGTTTGTTAAATCCGAACATGATACGATAGGGCAGTCCGTTCTTATAAATTTGTACATACGCAAGTTGTAAAAATTTAACTCAAACTACCAAGCGATTTAACTGAAAGATTTGATGCATTTTTGAATGGGCTGAAAACGAAACCAATTGAAGATAGCAAAACATGCATACTATATCATTAGTTCCCCTTTTAATTAACATGCATAGGAATGGGGTTTACACACTAAACTACCACGTTTCAGTACTTAGTCATTCATACTAAAGGGATTACATGATCATGTGCACATAGCTACTGTATATATATACAACTTAATTCAGAATAATGATTGTAAACAGTAAATTATAGAACTTCGGCTCCTCATTTGTATTTCATGCTTCAATTTCATCTTTACAAGGAGTACCAATTGTGTACCTGATATTTGGAAATAAAGAAGAATGAGGATCAACAGCAAAGCAGTAGCAATTACAGCAGTACAGCAACAGCAGTAACACAGCAATCAACAGTAACACAGCAATCAGCAACCCCACAGTAGAAGAACTAGGAACCAGGTTTAAAGAAAAACCCAAAACAGACAACCTCGGGACAGATTTAAACCCAGCCAAAAATCCAGCAGTAAAATAACACACAGCAATCTAGTAGCAACTGGAGAAACCAAACAGAAGTCCAGTAGCTTGAAAAGCAACCAGGAATCCAAAACAATACCCCAAGAGACCTAGATCACCCTCAAAATACCCTGGATAGTATTCTGATTTCTGTTTTCTTTTGCACTATCCAGCCTAGACTCTATCCAAATTCCCCTTATGAACTGTATTTTCAGCAATGCTTATTGAGTGTGTGTATTTCTTCAGCACTCTATGATGTCTAACCTCAATGTCCAACCAGATTGTATGAAAGAAGAGAACTGACTGCCTAAAAATTGTTCTACTTTCTGCTAAAAAAATGGAACCCTTCTCTAGTTAGAAAATCCCCTATTTATAAGCCAAGAACAGACCTTAGAGGTCTGTCTTGAAACTTTCATACCTCATTGCCCATACCCCTTAGATTCCCATGCCTTAATACTTTTCTTGATGCAAACTATTTGGTTCCCCACCCTTGTCCCCTATTGTTTTATTCAAGAGTTATGGGTGGATTATAGTATTCAATTTTATTCCCACGCTGTCATGGGAACAACACTATTTTTAAACTTAGGGATATTTTAATGGCCATTTGACAGACTTCTTGAACTAACCAATTTAAACTCAGCTAAGACCCAAAACTGCCCTTAAACCCCTAGGAATTACTTGCCCTGTCCCGGCTTCTTAAACAGTATATAAACCCCTTCAAATTACCAACAATACTGATAGTTAATCATCCAATTTTATACAGCTATAACCAATCCTATAATTCAAACAAGTGATTCGAGGCAGTAGGGTCTACAATCAAAGAGTATCAGTCTAAAGGGAATGAGTTGATCACATTGGGAGCCAATCATGATCAACTCAAACCCATTGAAGCTATCAAACTCAGCATCTTCCGGCTCAGTATGAATTAATACAGAGGCAGGGCTGGTAATTATGCCTATTATCCTGCCTCCTTAGTTTTTCAAACCATTTTAATTGACGACCTTTATTTAGTCGATTTTATATACACACTGGGTAACAAACACAATCACAGAGAACCTACATGGTAATTCATGCTTTTGGACAAAACAGGTGATTTTCTGAGACTAACTATTTTGTCGATATTTAATGGCTCGACTATATGGTTCATACCCTATTCGCTTGTGACCAGAGGAAAAATTGACCAAATAAAAGGTCTTGGTAGAAGATAAATAGAATAGTTAAATGCTAAAAGTGAAAAAATTAACTAAATCAAACACAGAAATAAACAAATAACAGATACATACCAGAAAGAACCAAATAAAGGGAAAATACCTCAAGAACTTAAGAGGACTCGAACTTGACTGGAACTCAAAATTTTGAAGCCAAACGGACCTTAACTAGGGTGTTCTCAACTGAGAACACCCAAACTAAGGTCCATCGGACCTCAATCGTCTATTGAATCTACTGGAATCCCCACTTTAGATTTCTAAGGTTCATGCCGCCGATTTGAGGTTCGTAGTTTTCTGGTTAGATTCGAACCAAACCAAGCTTGGTTTGGTTATGAGGAAGGTCAGGGGAAGACCTGGTATGAATTTGGGCTTGGTTGGGGTCGATTGGTTTTCTGCTCGAATCTTCAAATCGATATTCGAGAAGATGCAGGTCGATTCGAGGTCAACGGTTCGTGGATTTGGATTCAGGGTGGTTAAGTGGTCTTAGGGTGTTAAGGTGGAGGTCAGGGGCATCGTTGCCGCCGGGTTTACGGCGAAGGGGAAGGGTGGCGGCTAGGGTTCTTGGAGATCTGGTTTCGTCTCTGATGTTAGAGACGATGAGATGAGAGACGGAATGAGGGGGGGGTCTGGTTCGTGGGGCGTGGGGTGTGAGGGTAGTGTTATATAGGGCGTAGGAGATGGGATCCTGGCCGTTGGATCAAGTAAGATTGATGGCCAGGATCTCTTGCTTTAGGACGAACGACGTCGTCTCATTTAAATGAGACTGGGTCGGTCTCAGAGGTGAGCGGGTCAAAATGAAACGGGTCGCGAGGGGATCCTGGGATCGTTGGATCAATGGAGATGAACGGCTTAGATTAAATGCCTTTGAACGACGTCGTTTAGCTTAATGAAGGAGCTGAACTGGACCGTTAGATTTGATTTGATCAACGGTCCTGATGGAGGGCCTGGAGACGACGTCGTTTTGACGTCTCTGGGACCAGCCTCTATGGACTGGGCCAGAC
>MU766752.1:46484-78414 GCA_026770625.1 Nicotiana glauca
GATTAAGCAGGGGAATTAGTGTAAATATTGGAGTTTTGGTTGGAAACCTAGAAAATTATAAAACTTGGATTTTAGCCACGATTTTGAGAGTAGAAGTAGGAGAAAATTATATATTTGAGTTCCTAAGGTCATGGGTAACTTTTATCTTCGAAAAATTTTGGATTCCGAGCACGTGGGCCCGAGGGCATTTTGGTCAACTTCTCATTCGGGGTTTGGAATAGTTATAAATTGAGTTGTAAGGTATAGTTGAGCATATATTAATGGATTTATATTATCGTTGTCTAGTTTTGGAGTATTATGCGTTGGTGCAAGTCTTCGAAAGAATGTAAAATGCCGGTTATGAGTCTTCGGAGCGAGGTGAGTCTCCTTTCTAATCTTGTGAGGGGGAATTTACCCCATAGGTGAAGTAAATGATTATGTGCTCCTATTTGTAGGGGCTACGTACGCACGAGGTGACAAGAGTCCGTGCGTAGCTACTATCATGCTATTGTCCGGGTAGTCTAGGATCCAAAGAGCATGTTATACATGGATTATAGTGAACCCATTTATGGTTTGAACTGCCTAAATCACATTAAAATAAGTAAATGAATTTCAAAGGGGTTAAGCTTCATTCTTAAAAATTGTTAAAGGAGAATTGGTTTTATTTGAATAAATATTCCCCGATAAGTTCTTCTTTGGCTGGTTGAGCATGTATTCCTGTGTGTACCTACGTCACACGGATGATTCGCGAGCAGGGTTACATTGATTTAGTTTCGGGCACTCAGCCCATTTCTATTCCGCCATACAGCATGGCCCCGCCAGAGTTGAAAGAATTAAAGGACCAATTGCAAGGTTTTCTTGATAAGCTTCATTAGACTTAGTGTCTCGCCCAGGAGTGCACCCGTATTATTTGTGAAGAATAAAAATGGATCGATGAGGATGTGCATCGATTACCGGCAGTTGGCAGAGTCACTATCAAGAACAATTATCCTTTGCTAATAATTGATGACTTATTTGATCAGCTTCAGGGTGCCAAAGTGTTTTCAAAGATCGATCTGAGGTATGGCTACCATCAGTTAAGGATTAGGGCGTCTGATGTCCCTAAGATAGCTTTTTGAACTCGATATGTGCATTATGAGTTCCGGGTGATGTCATTTGGCTTGACAAATTCCCCAGCAGCATTTATGGATTTTACGAATCGGGTGTTCAAGCCTTACCTGTATTTCTTTGTAATTGTGTTTATTCATAATATCTTGATCTACTCCCGCAATCGAGAGGAGCACGAGCAGTATCTTTGGATCGTACTACAGACGCTGAGAGATAGCCAATTATATGCTAAGTTCTAAAAATGCGAGTTTTAGTTGGACTCAGACGCTTTCTTGGGGCACGTTGTATCAGCAAAGGGTATTTAGGTGGATCTCAAAAAGATTGAGGCTATTCAGAACTGTCCTAGGCCTTCTTCAGCCATATAGATCCGTAGTTTCTTAGGATTGGTAGGTTATTACACTTGGTTTGTAGGGGGTTTTCATCTATAGCAGCCCCGTTGACTAGATTAACCCAGAAGGGTGCCCCATTCAGATGGTCATACGAGTGTGAGGCGAGCTCTCAGAAGCTCAAGACAGTTTTAACTACGGCGCCAGTGTTAGTGTTGCCCACAAGTTCAGGGCCTTATACAGTATATTATGATGCATCTCGTATTAGACTTGGTGCAGTATTGATGTAGGGTGGAAAATTTATTGCATATGCTTTACGACATCTAAAGGTTCAGGAAAAGAATTATCATGTTCATGACTTGGAGCTGGCAGCTATTGTTTAGGCGCTGAAGATTTGGAGGCACTATCTTTCTGGCGTGTCGTGTGACGTGTTCATGGATCATCAGATTTTGCAGTATTTGTTCAAGAAAAATGAGCTCAATTTGAGGCATAGGAGGTGGTTAGATCTATTGAAAGATTATGATATCACCATCTTGTATCATCTAGGGAAGGCCAATGTGGTGGCCTATGCTTTGAGTAGAAAGTCAGCTAGTATGTTTAGCCTTGCATACATTCCAGTTGGTGAAAGATCGCTTGCATTAGATGTTCAGGCCTTAGCCAATCAGTTTATGAGGTGGGATGTTTCTGAGACCAGTTGTGTATTAGCTTGCATAGTTGCTCGATCTTCTTTGATTGAGCACATCAGGGAGTGGCAGTATGATGACCATCATGCGCTTGTCCAAGTGCGGCACGGTGATGCCAAGTAGGTTACAGTCGGAGATGATGGAGTTTTGAGTATGCAGGGCCGTGTTTGTATGCCTAATGTAGATCGACTTCGTGAGTTGATTCTAGAGGAGGCCCGCAGTTCCCGATTTTTCTTTCATTCGGGCACCGCCAAGATGTATCAGGATTTGCGACAGCATTATTGGTGGAGGAGGATGAAGAAGGATATAGTTGTATATGTAGCTCGGTGTCTAAATTTCCAACAAATAAACTACGAGCATCAGAGAACTGGTGGTTTGCTTCAGAAGATAGAGATTCCTGTATAAATTTTGTTATTGGACTCCCACGGACTTAGAGGAAGCTTAATGCAGTTTGGGTTATTATGGATAGATTGGCCAAGTCAGTGCATTTCATTCTCATGGACCGTACCTATTATTCATAGCGGTTGGTAGAGATTTATATCTGCGAGATCATTCATCTTCACATTGTGACCGTGTCTATCATTTTTTATCGAGGTATGCATTTTACCTTGCACTTCTGGAAGGCTGTACAATGTTAGTTGGGCATACAGGTTGAGAGCATCGCATTTCATCCTCATACGGATGGACAATCCGAGCGTACTATTCAGATCTTGGAGGATTTGCTCCATACATGTGTTATAACTTTGGAGGATTGTGGGATTAGTTCTTGTCCCTTGCAGAGTTCGCTTACAACAACATCTATCAATCGAACATCCTGATGGCTCCCTATGAGGCATTATATGGTAGACAATATCGATTGTCGGTTGGATGTTTTGAGTCGGGGGAGGCTCGGTTATTGGGTACAGATTTAGTACAGGATGCCTTGGATAAGGTTAATATCATTCAAGATAGACTTTGCACAATTCAGTCCAGGCAGAAGAGTTATGCCGACCGTAGGGTTCGTGAAGTGGCATTCATGGTCGAAGAGAGAGTGTTTCTTTGAGTATCACCTATGAAGGGTGTAATGAGGTTTAGAAATAAGGGTAAATTGAGCCCTAGGTATATCGGGCCTTTTGAGATCCTTGAGCGAGTGGGAGATATGGCGTACAAACTTACGTTGCCACCTGGGTTATCAGCATTCCATTCGGTGTTCCACGTGTCCATGCTCCGAAAGTATCAGGGTGATCCATTCCATGTGTTAGATTTTAGAACTGTCCGGTTGGATAAGGATTTGACCACGAGGAGGAATCGGTAGCTATTCTGGATCGGCAGGTTCGTTAGTTGAGGTCGAAGAGTTATCCTTCAGTTCGAGTGCAGTAGAGAGTTCAGCCTGTTGAGGCAGCTATTTGGGAGTCCGAGTCTGATATGCCTAGCAGATATCCCCACATTTTCACCAACTAAGGTACTTTTCTATGTCCGCTCGAGGACGGACGGTTATTTTAGAGGTAGAGAATGTGATGATCCAAAGGGTCATCTTATGTTTTAAACTTGATTATGCGCTCTTACGCCTTAAAAATCTCATTTTTACCCTCCTCGATTTGCGTGCGCAGTCCAGACGTTTCAGAAAGCTTTTATGTTGAAAGTTGATAAAAATAATAAAGTTTGCCTTAAAATTTATTTTAGTTGACTTCGGTTAATATTTTGAGTAAACGGACTTGGACCCATATTTTTTATGCTCCCGATAGGTCAATGATAAAATATGGGACCTAGGCGTATGCCTGAAATCAAATTTCGTGGTCCTTAGCTCGAGATATGAATTTTTGTTAAAAATTAAAAGACTGAAAATCTAATGGTTTTAAAATTTTTGTTAATGTTTGATCTTATTAGTAATGGGTCCGTATTTTAGTTTCGGAGCTCGGTACAGGTTCATTATGATATTTAGGACATGTTTGTTAAATTTTGTGAGAAACAAAGTTGGTTTGACTTGATTCGGACGTCCGGTTATGAAAATAGAGGTTTTAAATTTTTCTTGAAGATTTCATTCGATTTGGTGTTAAATTTATAGTTGTAAGTATTATTTAGACGATTTGATCGCCCGAGCAAGCTTGTATGATGTTTTAAGACTTGTGTGCATGTTTGGTTTAGAGCCCCGAGGGTTCGGGTGAGTTTCGGGTTGGCTACGAGATGATTTGGACTTAGAGAAATTTAGTTTTCTGCAGTTTCAGTGCTTTATAGTTTTCTTCTTTGTGTTCGCGAAGCTGCTCTCACGAATGAGAAGTGCAAGCTAGGCTGGGGGTGGTTTTGTACAACGCGAATGCGAGGCTAGAGTTGCGAACGCGGAGTACTGGTGAGTCTGCTCTTCGTTAACGCGACCGGCAACATGCGAACGCACAGAGTAAACGGGGGTGGGCTGGAATCTGTAGGTTGTTCTACGCGAACGCGAGCCAAGGCTCTCGAACGTGATGGTCAGGGGGAACAGACCATCGCGAACGCGAATGCGAATGCGAACAACCTTTCGCAAGCGTGTAAGCTTTATGGGCCGCTGCCCTTTGCAAACCTGCCGAGTGATTTAAAAACAGAACTAAAACGGGATTTTGCTTTTCTTTCTAAAATTTCAAAACTAGAAGACCTAGGGCCGATTTTCAAAAGATAATTTCTTCCCCAAAGTGTTGGTAAGTGGTTCTAAACCACTTTCTTTCAATTACCGATTGCATTTCATGAATTTTCAACCTAAAATCTAGGATGTTCATGGTAGAATTGGGTAGAAACAAGGGATTTTTGGGAATTTGGGGGTTTAGACCTCAAATTGAGGTTGGATTCCAAAATCAATTATATATTCGGGCACCGGGGTGAATGAGTAAATGAATTTTGGTATGAACCTTGGATTTTGACTAACGGGCCCGGGGTCGGTTTTTTATTTTTGGGAGAAAGTTTGGGAAATCTAAATCTATGCACTGTAGTTGATTCCCTTAGTAATAACTGCTGTTGAGTTAACTGTAGCAAGATACGAGTGGGTTGGAGGTGGATATTAGAGGAAAAGCGGTAATTGAGCATTGAGTGGCCCGTGGAGAGAGGTAAGTGTTGTTTCTAATTTTGACGCGAGGGATTAGGAACCCTTTACTCATTTGCTATATGAAAATAATATGAGCGGTGTATAGGTGAGGTGACGAGTACCTATACGCCGCCAATTTACCTATTTTTCCTGTTTCTCTCCCGTTCCTTTCATATTTTCTCATTTCATGTCATAACTGCTATATGCTTTACTTGTATTTCCATGCTTAATTGCTACTTGTTAGGCACTGTTTCTCTTTACTGAAAGTATTAGTTATTTCATAGTTTCATTGCCTCCTATTATTTGCTTAAGTTGGTTATTGGCACTTGTAAGGCATATTCTGGATTGGTCTCGCTGAGTAGTATTACCTGTGTAAAGTCTCTTAGCGTATAAGCTCCTTAATTTTTTAGGTTTGAAATTGAATCTTATGAAGGGTTATGTGATTTGAATTGTGTAATTTATGTACTTGCTGAGTATCTAATATTGATATGGTGGGATCGGGTTACGCGCTGTAACAGGTGTAATGAGGGTGATATATTCATAAGGAATAAGGAAGAAATGATATGTATAGTGGGATGGGGTTGCAAGCCACAACATGTGTAATGAGGGTGGATTGTGGTGAAATAAGGGTGAGCTGTGAATTGTGACTCCAAACTCTGGGTAGTAATAGTATATAATCAAAGTGGCTATTTATTTACTTCCACGTTCATTTTGATTTGTTTAGCTTGTTTATTGTTAATCACTGAAGCTTATTGTTAATCACCGAAACGTAAAAGAATTGGTTAATAAAAACATTAACGTTGCCTTGCCTAACAAGTGTGATGTTAGGCACTATCACGGTTTCAATGGTGGGGATTTCAGGTCTTGACAGTTAAATAGCTAAGTTTGTGATTGAGTTAAACTCATATACTACCTCATACTTAAGATTGGTGTTTGCTTATAGATTTTTATATATATATATCGAGAAAAAAAACTAAGTACTCCTTCCGTTTCAATTTATGCTAATCTACTTCTATATGGGAGTAAAATAAGATTTTCTTTAAGCACATTTCTTGTAAATAATTTTTAAATATTTTAAACTATTAACTATTACATGTAGTTTTTAAATTAAATATGTAAATTCAATTTCAAAAACTTAAAATTTTTTGTCTGAATGAACTCAAAAAATTAGCTAATTTGACCCTCGTACTTCGAAAAGGCTTACATAAATAGAAACGGAGGAAGTAATATGTATATTTACCTTTATTGAAAACATTGATTGACAGTTATAATATTGTATGACCGAGTTACGGGGCAAATCTTCTTTGGCAATGACCAAACTTGCACCAAATACATGGTAGTGAAGTGGGGTTGTTGCCCAAGAAGATTAGCCCAGTAATGCATCCACACAGTTTGAAGTCTCTCTCTTGACCAAATTGCTTTGACAAAATTCAAATACGTGAAACCCTTTTATAGCAAAGAGAAAAGTGTAGTATTCTTTCATTGGAAAGTATATTTTAACGCATATGCTATGTCGTACTGTCTACATATCTTTCGGAATAACGCATTTGAGCTGCAAAATTTAGCATCTTCTTTCACATTTAAATGTTCACTAGTAGTATGATTTTTTTAAGGGGAGTCTTGGAGCAACGGTAAAGTTGTCTTTGTGTGACCTATAGATCATGGGTTCAAGCTGTAGAATCTACTGCACCCTACGTGAACACGAGATGCCCTGTGCACCATGCTAACTGCCCTTTACTAGTATGTTATTTTTCTTGAAAAATTTTGGCTAATAGGTTTGGTCCAAAAAAGTTGCAAGTACTAAAATTTGATCCTATGCGCCTTTAAAATTTTGCGTACACTTTGATTATAGTATGTTACAGAATTATCATCCTCTGACCTTTTGTTCCAAGAAAGAAATGAAATAGTAAGAGAATGAATATTCCCATTGATACAGATACATAATCATGTTTTAAGCATTCCATCTAAATTAATTATTCAGAATATGCCTGAAAAAATATAAGTCTAATAAGCTGAGATTTCACCCTAGTTAGAGCTTGTCGTGCCGGGCTTGTCTAGTGCAATTTATATTTTCTGTGTGATTTGCGAGCTATTGCACAGTGAACAGATTATTCAGTGCGCACCCAAAAGACAGCCACTGCGGGTTTTTCAAAAAGTTGAGATTTCAGATTATTCATCGAACTCGACAAAGGAAAGCAAAAAGCATTTGTTATATTGTTCTGCTTAAATTTGGTAATATATGTAGCATTCTGTATGTTAACAGATACTCAGGTTATCGCCCAGGGTTGTAGTAGGATTAATAGAGTCTTTCCATTCTTAATCAAAGGTCTCGGGTTCAAGTTACGAAAATGAATTGTTTTTTGATAGGGAGCACCTTTCCTTTTAATGGGACTTACACGGCACGAGTCGGGATTAGTCGAAACTCTTGAATACCGAACACCGAGTGAAAAATAAAAATAAAAAACAAGATTCTAAGGTTACGTTTTAAAAGGGGAAAATCTTGTGTAATTTCTACTTCTGTCACAATAAGTCACTACAAAGATTTCAAAGTGGCATCTAATTATCTATGTCCGTCCTTTATAAGCAAAAGTTGGAGCCTTTTCTTTCAAATGGAATCTACACCTCCAAATTTATGAAAAATTAAAAAATCCTTATGTTTTCATGTTTCAATAATGTTCTTTTCTCTTCATGTTTGAATAATATTCCTACCTCTTCTCCAATATACCAGAAGTGAAAGTGAGTTCTAGAGACTGAAAATTTTAAGGCATATGCCAAAACGTAAGAGCATCTCCTATTTTTCACGCAGAAATATTCCTTTGATGACATGACTATTATCTTGGAAAGTCTGGTTTTCAATGTGGGACCTCAGCAAATAAAAAGAAATTAAAAAAAAAAGGAAAGGAAAAGATTTAGAAACAAGTTGCAATAACAACTTACAAGAGAAACAAAAAAAATTTACATGTTGCAACAAGTTGCCAAAACTTCTTTTGGCCGGTTACAAATTGCAATGCAAATTGCATAGGGATAAACCATTCCGATTGGTCCAATGGTTAGCAAGTTTTGCTATAAATAGCAGGCTTCGTTCCTCATTTCAGACACACCAAATCGAGAGAAGCAACAGAGAGTTAGAGAGAGTAATCCACAAATTGTAGTCTGTGAGATAAATATTGAGTGAGAGTAATATTGTAGCGAGGTGTTTAAAATAAAGAGTGTTATTTCTTTCGAAGTTGTAGTAGTCTCTTGACACTACTAAGTTATAATATTATAGATGTAATATTGCTCCACTAGGGTATTGTAATTTATCCCGTTAAATATCTGGTGTCGTTATTACTCTCTTGTATTATTGTTATTTACCGTGGATATTATTCCTGGGCGGGATTATTATTTTTTCCCAACAACGTGGTATCAGAGCCATGGCGAGTAATGGTCCGCTATCTTTTTGGTATTCCCGTCTCATAAAAGATAATTATGAGAAATGGTGTCTATGTATGAAAGCCATTCTTGGCTCCCAGGATGTGTGGGAAATCGTAGATAGAGGGTATGCAAAAATCGATAATGAGGAAGCTCTGCCTCAAAATGAAAAAGATGTCTTGGCAAAGACAAGGAAGAAGAATCAACAAGCCCTCACGCTTATCCACCAATATTTGGATGCCATATTTGAGAAGGTGGCATATGCTACCACCTCAAAGGAAGCTTGGGAGATTTTACAAAATTCTGTTCAAGGAGTTGACAAGGTGAGGAAGGTAAAACTTCAAACTCTAAGGGTTGATTTTGAAGTTTTAAAAATGAAAGAATCCGAATGCATTTCAGATTATTGTTCAAAAGTGAAGGTTGTGGTGAATCAATTAAGAAGATACGGGGAGGACATAGAAGATGTTCGCATGGTAGAAAAGATCCTTCGTGCTTTAACACCAAAATTCGATTTTGTGGTGTGTGCTATTGAAGAGTCTAAAAAGTTAGACTCTATGATGGTGGAGCAATTGTATGGTTCTTTACAGGCCCATGAAGAAAAGACCAAGAGGAGACAAGAAGTGTCATTGGAGCAACTTCTTAAAACTCAGGCATCCTTCAAGGATTATGGAGATGAAAAATGTTATCGAGGGAAAGGACGAGGTCGAGGCCGTGGGGGTTATGGACGAGGAAGAAGTAATGGTAACAACTTCAACAATGAAGTTAAAATCCACCAAGCATTCAGAGGTCATGCTCGTGGACAAAGAGGAGGAAGAGGACGTGGCTACTACTAAGAAAATAGTGGACAAAGGTATGACAAATCTAAAATTGAGTGTTATGATTATCATAAATTTGGCCAATACTCTTGAGAATGTCGTAGCAATGTTGAAGAGAAAGCTAACCTTGTTGACGACAAGAAAGAATGTCACGACCCAATTCCCAAACCCGGTCGTGATGGCGCCTCTCGTGAAGAAAAGGCCAGCCAACAGAACACCAATACCTTTTTAATAATTACTTAGCATGAATGAGTCTAAAATATTAATAAAATTATCATAATTGCGGAAGAAAAGTGATAAAACAGGGAACTATCCCAACATAGCCCGACCGGGGTGTCACAAGTCACGAGCATCTATAAGAATGAAATCCCCACTTTACAGTCTATAAATACACTGAACAATAATAATGAATAACGTAAAAGGACTGTGGTGCTGCGAACGCTGGCAGTCACCTTGCTAACACCTCTGCAACTCTACCTCTATGCGACCAATACCCGCTACCGGGTGAATAAATACCTGCAACTGCACGCGAGGTGAAGGGAGTAAAGTGAGTACTCTAACTCAGTGAGTAATAAAGGTAAATAATAACTAAGAAGCTAGAAATCACGTAAAGCAACCAACATGTTGTATAGAAGCCGGGTACAATTTCTGAGAAAATAGTGAAATCGGTGAAATCTTTAGAAATGCCTTGGCTCAGTTCAGATCTCTTTTGAAAATGGTCTTTTCAATAATTACGAAAATGATTTCAAAATAGTTAGTGCTAATTAGCACAGAAAATCCGCACATCGGGCACAAATGCCACAGTATAACAGGTAAAAGGCAAAGAAGTATGCAAGATGTGCACGTAAAAGTTCGCCCCTCGGGCAATATCTCAAACTGAACCAGCTCCTCAGGCTCACTCTCAACAACACTCTCAGCCCCTCGGGCTCTCTCTCTCAGATCACTCTCAGAACAGTATCGCATAGTAACCGCTGCAGCGTACATGCCGATCCACATATCGCTGCGGCGTGCAACCCGATACATAGCTCGCTGCGGCGTGTAGCTCGATCCATATGGGTACCCGCGCTCACTGTGGGGGTGCAGACTCCGGAGGGGCTCCTACAGCCCAAAAGCTATATCACTGCGCCGTGCAGTCCGATCCAATATATATATATTGTGGCACGCAGTCCGATCGATATAATATACTACTGCGGCGTGTAGTCCGATCCATATAATATACTACTGCAGCGTGCAGTCCGATCCATATATAATCCTCACATCCAGGCCCTCGGCCTCACATCCCTCAGTGTATCCTCACATCTGGCCCTTGGCCACACTCAGTCAGAATATCATCACAAGCCCTTCGGACATTAGTAAAACAGTAGTCCTCAGCAAAAATTATCATTTAAAATATCATTTAAGACTCAAATCTGAGTAAAAGTGGCTGAGTTGTAAAATAGTGGAGAAATAATATGACTAAGTTCAAGTAATAAGTCAAAACTGTGAGGAAACAGTGAAAATAATCCCCAAATGCTTCAAATAATTGGCACGAAGCCCAAATACGGCAATCAGCCCAAACAACAGTGATAACAAATAAATTCCAGTCAAATACGCGGTAAATTAATCAATCGCGACGGACCAAGTCACAATCCCCAGTGGTGCTCTACCCTACGCCAACTATCCGGCGTGCAAGTCACCTTAATATAGCACTACAATGTGCAATCCGGGGTTTCAAACCCTCAGGATATCATTTATAATCACTACTCACCTCGAACCGGTGAAATCTCTAGCTCTCAACGCCTTTGCCCCTCAAATCGGCCTCCACGCGCGTCAAATCTAACCAAAATCAGAGAGAATACATCACAATATGCTAAGGCAATAATACCCAATCAAAAACAATCGAAAAATATCAAGAATCTCGAAATTAGCAAAACCTGAGCCTCGGGCCCACTTCTCAAAAAATTAGAAAATTCATATCACCGGATTCCTCATCCTCTCACGAGTTCATACATACCAAGAACTCTCAAATCCGAGTTCAAATGGCCCTTCAAATTCCAATTTAAAAATCTCAAAACTCAAGCCCTAGTTCTTCCATTTTTAGCTAAATTTCCATGAATTTCTAGGTGGATTTCACAATAAAAACGAGTTTTAAGTTCAAAAATCTTACCTCCAATCGATTCTCCTTGAATCCCTCTTCAATTTTCTTCAAAAAGCTCCCAGAAAGATCAACAATGGAGTAAATGAGCCCCAAAATCGCGGATGAAATGTTATAAAGCATTCTGCCCAGATCACTGTAGCTAACCATATGCGATCGCATCCTAACTTCTGCGATCGCATAGAAAAAAATTTCCAGCTCCAAATTTAACCCTATGCGATCGCACACCAACTCCTGCGATCGCATAGAATAATTTTCTACCAAAAATCCGGATCAATCTTTATGTTGTGCGATCGCATTAATCCCTATGCAATCACATAGAACAACCAAACAACCCCTCGAAATGCTTCTATGTGATCGCATCCCCTCTCCTGCGATCGCATAGAGCAAAATCCTGCAGCACTGACCTGCAATTTTCTGCAGCAGCCAAAGTTCGAAAAACCTACCGATAGCCATCTGAAATTTCCCTGAGGCCCCCGGGACCTCAACCAAACACACAAACGTGATCCAATACCTTATTCAAACTTGCTCCAATCATCAAAACACCACGATTAACACGAAAACCATTAATTCTCATCGAATTCAAGCCTAAGTTATTCAAATTCTTCTGAAACACGCATTCGATCAAAAACCCAACCAAACGACGTCCGAATGGCCTGAAATTTTGCACACATATCCAAAATCACCTAACGAAGCTACAGCAATTCACGAAATTCCATTCCGACCCTCAGATCAAAATCTCACCCATCAACCGAAATTCGCCAAAATACTAACTTCGCCAATTCAAGCCTAATTCTACACCGGACCTCCAAAATCAATTTCGATCACGCTCCTAAGTCACAAATCATCCCCCGAAGCTACCCGAATCACCGAAAACCAAATTCGAGCCTTCTAACTCATAAGTCAACATCCAGTTGACTTTTCCATATCAAATCTTCCGTAAAGAGACTAAGTGTCTCATTTTCTACCAAAACCGATCCAAATAGACTCTAACACACCAATCACTGATAATGAAACATGAAGAAGCATAAAATGGGGAAAACGGAGCGGTAACTCACGAGACAACGGGTCGGGTCGTCACATCCTCCCCATCTTAGACAAACGCTCGTCCTCGAGCATACCCAGAGTTGTCCTAGAAGCCAACCAATAGCTGAATAACCTTACCAAGCATATACCCGGGGGTGATCCCACGTCCCTTATCTCATATAGGTCTGATAACACATTTAAACCGAAATTACACAATCCAATCTAGCCTATAAATCATAGAACTACCTTTTCCCTTCTTAAACCATCAATACGATCAAAACCTCACACTTATACTTTGAATAGTCTCGAACCAGCTGTAATAACCCATACCTACAACCTCAGGTGAAATCATATGATATACCACATAGTCCAAGCACTCGAAACGATAACTTCTATTCATAGCAGTTGCCCACAACAACCAAATACCGATAGAAATTCCCTTATTAGCTACTTATTCCAACACTTTCATATATTGTCGACGATAAATCAGACACGCAGCAAACCATAACCATTCTTAGATCAACCACTCATAAAGCCACTTCCCTTTTGACTAATAGCACAACAAATTTCCGAGCCGAACCTCGATATTATCCTTCCAACAAGCTGAATCAAATCTGTTCGTATTCATTAATGACCCCAACGATAACCTCAAATCCAACACACCACTCTGATGATATGACACCTCAATACTGGCCTAAGCCACAACTTGCATAATACCCGCACCAATAAGAAACGGTCTGAACATGCTCAAATCATGAAAAATGACTCAAACAAAAGAGTTTTACCTCAAGTTCGTCAGTACCATCACAACACAAGGCTGAGACCCCGTCTCACATCATAGAAATAGAACACCTGAATCTACCCCGAAAGGTCATATCTCCTCGTGGCCTCGCCACAATGCGCGATCCTATCCAAACACTGTTACACATGACACACCTCAAGTCACTATGCTTAAAATAGACAGCCACGCACAATTTGATGTCTGGAACCCAAGCAATTCATTACACCCATGGTGAAATAGGTAATATACGACACGCAACCCGATAGGTCATAACCAACACTTCATTTACCGAGCAATACCAAATTAATCTTCCCGCTCGACTTTCACTATGAATCCCCAATAGAACCGCACTACATGTGCCCATATCCAACAAATCATATTGTCTCACAACACCGAAAAGCAACTCAAGCTGAATACGTAGCCACATTAGCCTGCCAACGAACTCGTTACCAAGGAGCCTGAAGCTGCTCCTTCCACTACTACAACTCCTACCGGAGCCGTACGATATGGTGCCCAGCACCAAATCAACATCGAAATCCACAACCTCGCCCGGCAACATGCCCGGCCACAAGAAATGCATCAGAAAAGTCCCTCAACATCGGAACTAAACCAATGGTAGAAACCGTTGTACTGACATCCATCACGAAGGCCCAATTAAGAAAAGCAGTCCTTCCCAGCCATCCGCTGGTCTTTGGAATACAAACCACTCTGCTAGAACATAATTCGATGCACCTCGCCACTCAACCCGTGGCAGTTTCCGGCATGGCCCATAGCGCAATAGTCTAGAATAACCCAACACTGAGACAGCCAATTTACACCTCAACATCATATCTAAAATCTAACATACCAAGCAAGGAAAGATCCACTCGGGCCTCCAAATCTCAATAGCCACTAAACGGTGTCGATACACACGATCCACAACCACTGCATAGTATGTAGATGAGAACTTCTAGTCTCCAACTCCATATAGCACACGAATCGCCATACCTAATCCCAAATTCCGCCGTATGAATATACATCACACCTCAAGTACCCAATCATTCCACGGAAGATATTCTAAAATTCCCATGTGCCATCACACAAACTCAGAGATCAACAGTCGATCTAACTAGAAAGCACTGCAATACTACCGAAGTATCATCAGTTTAATCACATTACCCCTTTTCGAGACAAATACTCTCGTCAAATCACTTCCAATTAGCAGTACCAGTTTCCTTGATTATCTGAGGCTACTCATTGCCTAAGAGTTTTATGAGCTTCTTTTCAGAACTGAACTGTAACTCATCTAGCTAAGGACTCCCACTCATCCCATTTGGAAGAAAATCATTACACGTCCCATGCTTTGCATGCCCATAGAAAATATATACATCTCCAAACCACGGTGAAACCCAACAAGAATTCTTCCCCAATTCCATTTGTACAAGCTAAACTGTTAAGACTGAATCCTTCTAAGTAGACCAGACTAAACAAGTTGTCAGAACTCAAGAGCTTTGCTGCGAAAATACCTATACAAACTCATTGCCTCGAACACACACGAAGAATTAATCACATCTATACCATACCGGTTCGGTCTTCTACCAAGATAATCCATCCATCTAAATTTCCTTTTGTTCCATCCTCAACTTGATATTTCCTCTTGTTGTAGTGCCATAATTCCTTACCCAGTCTTACCACACGAGACCCAAGCATGAACCACACTGTCTGAAACCCACAAGTCGCTGAATACTCTCTCTCGAATATTCCCAAAAATACCACATTCCCAAAATAATCTACTATTAAGAACTTTTTGCGAATCTAAATCTGTCACCTTTATTTTCCTGATACTGATGCATAGAATCCCATAATTAACATAAAATACCACAAGTCTTGACCTTTCCGATGAAAACACAGTTTCCAACCACACATGCAACTTTAAGATTCCCGATTGTTCCCTGTGGACTCTTGAACACATTGGAACCATTTTCAAATGTCATTCACTCTTATTCAAACTGCAAATTACCTGACTTAATGAACAGAACCACTCATGCCTTATTGGCACTCCGATACCTCAAAATGAGATCCTTATCCCAATACAACGAAGTAATTTCCTGCTCTATGCACCGAGCATTCTTTACCAACAACTCTAGACATTCCGTGATTCTCATACCCTATGGAACATAATATAACCTTTGTCAAAATTTGTGATAATAGCTAATATAACTTTTTCCTTCACTCTAGTCATAGCTGACTCACCCGCACGCTCCAACTGAAGCCAAAATAGCACATGACCGTACAATTAGCTAATTAATAGCAAACTCCCCAACTTGGCTCGAAGCCATATATCAAGACACACTCAACAACTCATAACACTTTTACTCTAATGATGCCACAATACCATAGTGAGATTAAACTCAAATCATTTACAAGTTTGTGAAAACACAGATCATCTAGTACTGTAATCCTCTGCAAATCTCGCATTCATCCCCACATCAGTTGAGTCCACTTTATTAAGCGACCCGAATTTTCAAATTTCAACACATACCCTTCAATTACACATGAGATCTTCTAACAAACACATAAGGATCATACCACTTAAGAACACTCCGCAGGAGATAACCCACCTGCTTCGCCTCAGTTTAGTATTTCTGCATACCTTCCACCGTCATACACATTCCACAGTCATTTAGTCTTCCTGGGTCTGAACTCATACTGCCACATGAAATGCACTTCACTCCCCAACTAGGAGACACGAGAATATTCTTCACGCGCCCATAATTCAGGCTACACATCAAATCACAATAGGAATCGAACACTTAACTGTTCATCTATTGTCCAGTAGACTTCTTCGTCACTACCAAGTCATATAGATACATCTCGCAGTACTAGCATACTCATCACATGGATATCCCACCGCCATTCCGGCTAATAGGGATAATACTGAACATATAAGTTCAAAACACTTGCTCGCAAAATCAGCACCTCGGTGCTCAAGCCATAGGCAAGATTCGGCCTCAAGTCCTCCAGACTGGCCCAACATCAAACTCATAGAGATCACATCTCGCCCCTTATTCGGGGAATCACAAGCCATCAAGGCAAATCTCATACTGAGCGCTCATGCGCGCGTACAAACACGTGGAAGGAATTTTAAAGTTTCTTTTCAAGCTGAATCAAGGACGCACGATAAGAATTCAAGAAGGTGAAGTTTTCCTAAAGGTTCTGCAGCCTCTCGAAGATAAATACAGACGACTCCGTACCGATCCATGCGACTCTACTAAACCTTCCCATGACTCGTGAGACCTAGTAACCTAGGCTTTGATACCAACTTGTCACGACCCAATTCCCAAACCCGGTCGTGATGGCGCCTCTCGTGAAGACAAGGCCAGCCAACAGAACACCAATACATTTTTAATAATTACTTAGCATGAATAAGTCTAAAACATTAATAAAATTATCATAAGTGCAGAAGAAAAGTGATAAAACAGGGAACTATCCCAACACAGCCCGACCGGGGTGTCACAAGTCACGAGCATCTATAAGAATGAAATCCCCACTTTACAATCTAGAAATACACTGAACAATAATAATGAATAACATAAAAGGACTGTGGTGCTGCGAACACTGGTAGTCACCTCGCTAACACCTCTACAACTCTGCCTCCACGCGACCAATACCCGCTACCAGGTGAATAAATACCTGCAACTGCACGCGAGGTGCAGGGAGTAAAGTGAGTACTCCAACTCAGTTAGTAATAAAGGTAAATAATAATTGAGCAGCTAGAAATCACATAAAATAACCAACATGTTGTATAGAAGCCGGGTACAATTTATGAGAAAACAGCAAAATCGGTGAAATCTTTAGAAATGCCTTGGCTCAGTTCAAATCTCTTTTGAAAAATGGTCTTTTCAATAATTACGAAAATGGTTTCAAAATAGTTAGTGTTGATTAGCACAGAAAATCCGCCCCTCAGGCACAAATGCCACAGTATAACAGGTAAAAGGCAAAGTATGCAAGATATGCACGTATAAGTTTGCCCCTTGGGCAATATCTCAAACTGAACCAGCTCCTCGGGCTCACTCTCAACAACACTCCCAGCCCCTCGGGCTCTCTCTATCAGATCACTCGCAGAACAGTATCACATAGTAACCGCTGCGGCGTGCATCCTGATCCACATATCGCTGCGGCGTACAGCCCGATCCATAGCTCACTGCGGCGTGCAGCCCGATCCATATGGGTACCCGCGATCACTATGGGGGTGCAGACTCCGGAGGGGCTCCTACAGCCCAAGCTCTATATCACTGCGGCGTGAAATCCGATCCAATATATACATACTGCGGCGTGCAGTCCGATCCATATAATATAATACTACGATGTGCAGTCCGATCCATATAATATACTACTGCAGCATGCAGTCCGATCCATATAATATACTACTATGGCGTGCAGTTCGATCCATATATAATCCTCACATCTAGGCCCTCGGCCTCACATCCCTCAGTGTATTCTCACATCTGGCCCTCGGCCACACTCAGTCAGACTATCATCACAAGCCCCTCGGCCATTAGTAAAACAATAGTCCTCAGCCTAAATTGTCATTTAAAATATCATTTAAGACTCAAATTTGAGTAAAAGTGGCTAAGTTGTAAAATAGTGGAGAAACAATATGACTGAGTTCAAGTAATAAGTCAAAACAGTAAGGAAACAGTGAAAATAATTCTCGAAGGGTTCAAATAGCCCAAATACGGCAATCATCCCAAACAAGAGTGATAACAAATAAATTCCTGTCAAATACGCTGTAAATTAATCAATTGGGACGGCCCAAATCACAATCTCCAACGGTGCTCTACCCCACGCCCACTATCCGGCGTGCAAGTCTCCTTAATATAGCACTATGATGTGCAATCCAGGGTTTCAAACACTCACGATATCATTTACAATCATTACTCACCTCGAACCGGTGAAATCTCTAGCTCTCGATGCCTTTGCCCCTCAAATCAGCCTCCACGCGTGTCAAATCTAACCAAAATTAGAGCGAATACATCGCAATATGCTAAGGGAACAATACCCAATCAAAAACAATCGAAAAATATCAGGAATCTCGTAATTAGCAAAACCCGAGCCCCGGTACCACTTCTCAAAAAATCAGAAAATTCACATCACCGGATTCCTCATCCTCTCACGAGTTCATACATACCAAGAACTCTCAAATCCGAGTTCAAATGGCCCTTTAAATTACAATTTAAAAATCTCAAAACTCAAGCCCTAGTTCTTCCATTTTTAGCTAAATTTTCATGAATTTCTAGGTGGATTTCACAATAAAAACGAGTTTTAAGTTCAAAAATCTTACCTCCAATCGATTCTCCTTGAATCCCTCTTCAATTTCCTTCAAAAGGCTCCCAAAAAGATCAACAACGGAGTAAATGAGCCCCAAAATCGCGGATGAAATGTTATAAAACATTCTGCCCAGATCACTGTAGCTAACCATATGCGATCGCATCCTAACCTCTGCGATCGCATAGAACAAAATTTCCAGCTCCAAATTTAACCCTATGCGATCGTACACCAACTCCTATGATCGTATAGAACAATTTTCTACCAAAAATCCGGATCAATCTTTACACTGTGCGCTCGCATGAATCCCTATGCGATCGCATAGAACAACCAAACAACCCCTCAAAATCCTTCTATTCGATCACATCCCCTCTCCTGCGATCGCATAGAGCAAAATCCTGAAGCACTGACCTGCAATTTTCTGCAGCAGCCAAAGTCCAAAAAACCTCCCGATAGCCATCCGAAATCACCTCGAGGCCCCCGGGACCTCAACCAAACACACAAACATGATATAATACCTTATTCAAACTTGGTCCAATCATCAAAACACCACGATTAACATTAAAACCATCAATTCTCATCGAATTCAAGCCTAAGTTCTTCAAATTCTTCCGAAAGACGCATTCGATCAAAAACCCAACCAAACGACGTCCGAATGACCTGAAATTTTGCACACATATCCAAAATCACCTAACGAAGCTACAGCAATTCTTGAAATTCCATTCCGACCCTCGGATCAAAATCTCACCCATCAACCGGAATTCGCCAAAATACTAACTTCACCAATTCAAGCCTAATTCTACACCGGACCTCTAAAATCAATTCCGATCATACTCCTAAGTCACAAATCATCCCCCGAAGCTACCCAAATCACCGAAAACCAAATCTGAGCCTTCTAACTCATAAGTCAACATCCGATTGACTTTTCCATATCAAATCTTCCGTAAAGAGACTAAGTGTCTCATTTTCTACCAAAACCAATCCAAATAGACTCTAACACACCAATCATTGTTAATGAAACATGAAGAAGCATAAAATTGGGGAAACAGAGTGGTAACTCATGAGATGACGGGTCGGGTAGTCACAAAGAAGAAGATGAGTCAACGTTATTGTTGGCACTCAAGGAAGAAGATATGGATGAATGCAGCTCATGGTAATTGGACAATGGATCAAGAAATCATATGTGTGGATGCAAAGAAAAGTTTGTGAAGATCAATAAAACGGTGAGAGGTAATGTGTCCTTTGGAGATACCTCAAAGATTCAAATCGAAGGGATAGGTACAATTCTGATCTCCTGTAAAGATGGTAGTCACAAGCTAATTCAAAATGTTTATTATGTCCCAAAATTAAAAAGTAATATTTTGAGTTTGGGACAACTTCTTGAAAAGGAATATGACATCCGCATGAAAAATATGCATCTTTGGCTTAGAGATTCAAGTGCAATTCTAATTGCTAAAGTGCATATGACAAAGAATAGATTATTTTCTCTGAATCTTGAAAAAATTGATGCAAAGTGTTTGAAGGCTAATGTGCAAGATGAATCATGGTGTTGGCACACACTGATGTGTGTGGACCAATCAATCCACCTTCTTTTGGTAAAAGCAAATACTTTCTGCTTTTCATTGATGACTTTAGTAAAAAGACTTGGGTTTATTTCTTAAACCAAAAATCTAAAGCTTTTGCTGCTTTTAATAATTTCAAAGCACTTGTGCAAAAAGAAAGTGGTTATGAAATAAAAGCTTTAAGGTCAGATAGAGGAGGCGAAGTCACGTCAAAAGAATTTAGTGAATTTTGTCAGTCTCATGGAATTTGTCTCCTCTAACGATACCTTATTCACCCCCAACAAAATGGAGTTGCAGAGAGGAAGAATCGAACGATTCTTAATATCGCTCGATGTATGTTGAAAGCTAAAAGTATGCCCAAGGAATTTTGGGCCGAAGCTTTTTCTTGCGCAATTTATTTGAACAACAGCTCTCCAACAAGAAATGTTAGAGATCAAACCCCTCAAGAAGCATGGAGTGGAAGAAAGCCAAGTTCAAACATTTGAGAATCTTTGGGAGCATAGCCTATGCTCATGTGCCACATCAAGGGAGAGCGAAGCTTGACGATCGAAGTGTCAAGCATGATTTTGTTGGCTATGATACGAGTTCAAAATGCTACAAGTTATACAACCCAAGAAGCGGTAAGGTGGTGGCAAGTTGCGATGTTGAATTTGATGAAGAATTGACATGGGATTGGGAAGCTCGGGAAGAAACTTCATATGATTTTCTTCCATATTTTGGTGATGAAGAAGAACTAGAGACCGTGGAACCTGTGCAGGATACAACTCCACATCCTTCTCCAACCAGTGTTGCATCTCCCTCTTCTCAAGAAAGTTCAAATGAACAGTCGCAAAGGACAAGGAGCATTCAAGAGCTCTATGAAGACACATAAGAAGTTACTAATTTTGATTTTTTATGTTGTCTCTTTGCTGACAGTGAACCAATGAACTTTGATGAAGTTGTTACAAAGAAAAAAGTGGAGACAAGCCATGGGGGAGGAGATTGAGTCAATAGAGAAGAACAACACTTGGGAGTTAACAACTCTTCCAAGGGTCATCGAGCAATTGGAGTGAAATGGATATACAAAATAAAGAAGAATGGTGATGGTGATGTAGAGAAATACAAGGTACGACTTGTGGCTAAAGGCTACAAGCAAAGGCAAGGCATTGACTATGAAGAAGTCTATGCACCTGTTGCCCGTATGGAGACAATTCGTTTGTTGATCTCTTTGGCGGCGCAAATGAAGTGGAAGATCCATCAACTAGATGTCAAGTAAACCTTCTTGAATCACTATCTTGAAGAAGAAGTCTATGTTGAACAACCATTGGGCTTCGTGGTCAAAACCATGAAGATAAAGTATTTCGGTTGAAGAAAGCTTTATATGGATTAAAGTAAGCCCCACGAGCATGGAATAGTTGCATCGACAAATATTTTCAAGACAATGGGTTTACTCGTTGTCTCCATGAATATGCTCTTTACCTTAAAGTTCATACTAATGAAGATATCTTACATGTTTGTTTTTAAGTTGATGATCTTATTTTCACGGGCAATAACTCAAGTTTGTTTAAAGTTTTTAAGAAAGACATGTCCCATGAGTTTGAGATGAAAGACGTAGGGTTAATGTTATACTATATGAGCCTAGAAGTAAAGCAGGTGGAGGATGGAATTTTTATCTCTCAAGAAAGCTATACAAAAGAGATATTGAAGAAGTTCAACATGCTCGATTCCAAGTTTGAAGAAGGAGAAAAACTGGATCCCATATTTTTCAAAAGTCTTGTGGGAAGTTTGAGGTACTTGACTTGTACCGGGCCAGATATACTGTTTGAAGTTGGAGCAGTAAGTCGCTTCATGGAAGCTCCTACCACTACTCATTTTAAAGTCACTAGAAGAATTCTCCGTTACCTAAAAGGTACAATTGACTTTGGGTTATTTTATTCTTCTTCTAATGACTTCAACCTTATGGGATATTGTGATAGTGATTATGTGGGAGATGTTGATAATAGAAAAAGCCCAACTGGTTTTGTATTTTTGTTGGGTAATTCTGTTATTTCTTGGAGTTCAAAAAAATAATCAATTGTTACTCTCTTGACTTGTGAAGCTGAATATATAACAACAACATCTTGTAACTGTCATGCTATTTGGCTGAGATTATTATTGAAGGAGCTCAATTTGCCACAAATTGAAGCTACAGAGATTTGTATTGACAACAAATTTGCACAAGCACTCGCGAAGAATTCAGTGTATCATGATCGAAGCAAGCATATTGATACAAGGTATCACTTCATTAGAGAATGCATTGCGAAGAAGGAAGTCGAGCTCAAATATGTGAAGTCTCACGATCAAGTTGCAGATATCTTTACAAAGCCTCTCAAGTTTGAAGATTTTCAGAGATTGAGATCGAGACTTGGAATGAAGAAGAAAAAAATCAAAATTAAGGGAGAGATTTGTGGGACCTCATCAAATAAAAAGAAATTAAAAAAAAGTAAAGGAAAAGATTTACAAACAAGTTGCAATAACAACTTGTTGTAATAACAAGAGAAACAAGGAAAATTTACATGTTGCAACAAGTTGCCAAAACTTGTTTTTGCCGGTTACAAATTGCAATGCAAATTGCAAAGAGATAAACCATTCTCATTAGTCCAATGGTTGGCAAGCTTTGCTATAAATAGCAGGCTTCGTTCCCCATTTTAGACACATCAAATCGAGAGAAGCAACAGAGAGTTAGAGAGAGTAATCCACTGATTGTAGTCTGTGAGATAAATAATGAGTGAGAGTAATATTGTAGCGAGGTGTTTAAAATAAAGAGTGTTATTTCTTTCGAAGTTGTAGTAATCTCTTGACACTACTAAGTTGTAATAGTATAGCGGTAATATTGCACCGTTGGGGTATTGTAAGTTATCCCGTTAAAATATTTGGTGTCGTTGTTACTCTCGTGTGTTATTGTTATTTACCGTGGATATTATTCCTGGACGGGATTATTATTTTTTCCCAACATTCAAGCTAGCTCAAACAAAGAAGAATCTGGTTTGGTTTGAATTCAGGCACGGCAGCCTGTCCTTATTGTCAAATTTTCCAGTTAAACCACCAAAGGTTGTGATAGAGAATTAAATATTCATGCATCTTTAATAAGAGTTCTTGGGTTCGAGATCAGGGTATAGAATTGTCTTTCGGAGGAAGCGTTTTACGTCCCAAATTGGATTTCGATTCCTGCGCAAATCCAAATTAGTTGGGCCACAATACAGGTAGCTGAGAAATTAAAAAAGAAAAATCACCATTTGAATCTTTAAAAAGGGCAACCCGGTTCACTACGCTCCCACTATGCCCCCGGAAGAGCTGGACCACAGGGATCTATTGTATGCATCCTTACCCTGCATTTCTGCAAGAGGTTGTTTTCATGGCTTGAACACATAACCTTCTGATCACATGACAACAACTTTACTATTTGAATCTAGCATCTCATTAATTAGTCAATTTTAGTAATTGCAAGGCAGAATATTTGCACGTTTCGCTTGATCACTTTGTCAAAAGAAAAGCAAACCACCGAGAACTCTTGAAATTGCATTGTGCTAGAAAATGAATTCCTGCAACACATTTTAATCTTCAATCCTCTATATTATCCGTTTTTTCCTACTGATTAATTAGTATTTAAACACTTTATATGGTTTAATTAAAATATATTATTTATGATTAACGTTGTCGTTCTCACTCTTTCTTTTTGAAAAAAGAATAACATGTACTACCAATAAAAACTTACTCATGTTTATACCATTTCAATAATTATGGTCAAATGTGTGACATCTCATCTAAAAGTTTAAACTATTAAAGAGAGCAAAATTTATTTAATTATGTTCTCAACATGCCTCTCACATATTGTTGTGATACCATTGTGTGATCACACATCTTAATTTAAGCTATTAGAGAGCATAATTTTATTTACTTAATTATGTATTCAATATTTCATGCACACATTTGTTACTTAATCATGGTTAGATGATATGCGTTTTCACTTTAATTTTTAAATACTAAGATTAGTTTACTTGGTTTAGAAAACAAAAAGTTCAAGAAATCGAATGAAACTCTAGAATGTAAGTCAAATATATGCAAAGTACCAAAAATCTCCTTTTGAATGAGTGGTGGTGAAAGTTTTCATCTCTTTTTATTTTTTTTCTTACTAAAAAAGAATGAACTTTTATGTTAATAGAGTGCGATAAGTCATAACATTACGAAGAAAATAAAAAAAATATACGCGCCATTGCGGTGACAAAATTTGACTATCATGTGAATTGTATTTTTTTAAGAGATTAACATATTTTTCAATAACTTAACGATATAACAATAGTTTTGCAACTTTATTAATACGACGGCAAAGCTTAGTAACTTTAATGAAAGTAAAATAATTTTTTGATTTGATTTGTATAGCTGGTTAAGTTCAATGACAAAAAATTGCAACTTTATTGAAACAGAGTAAATTTCAGTGATTACACATGAAATTATTCCTAGAAAAGAGATGTTATTAAGCTATTATATTTTGGTATTGCAATATATAGATAATTTCATTTTCCGATACTAGATCTGGGAAGGTCTCATTGGAAAAAAAGGAAAACCAATGAAGATGAGAACATAAATTCTCTTTCATATTTTCATAAAATTCCGAGGCACAAAATTAAATAAAATAGCTCCAACCTTTATTTATGAAGGGGGAGCATGGAAAATTAGATACCGTTTAACTCTTTTTCATTAGATAGTAATAGTAATTATCACAAAATTTTCCTGTAATCTCATTATCTGTCAACCATACAGAAATGCTACATACTATACATAGAGTAATATACAACATATCTTTTTTTTTTTTTTTCTCTTTTTGTAAAATTCGATGAACAACGTGAAATCTGAAATAAAATTTGCATTTTTAAGCATCTGAAAGGATTTTCGGATGAATTTAGCTCAGTTATCAAAAATGCTTAGTTTAAGATCTTCATTAGTTTTGAAAGAATTTTCGGATGAATTTATATGTCCTAAATCACTTCATATATTACCTTAAGGTTTGGGTTGGATGCTCAAATTTTTTCACATGGTATCAAAGTAGGCGAAGGTCTTGATTCGAGTCTTACTACCATCTATTATCACTAAGATATTTCACGTACTTGGCCCATGAGAAAGAATCATGTGAAGGCGATTAGGCTTTTAGTTAAGACGGCCACACCTTTTTTGTATGGTACCAGAGCTAAACTTTGATGGACTCGTTTGTTGCTCTGGGCTTCTTCTCAATACTATTTCATCTCCTGCTGATCATCCGCACTTAAAAGAGGCAAATATCGAGAAAAATAGCAAGCTGAATGTGAGGTGTGGAACCAAGCTGCCATTGCTAAATACGTTTGAAACATAGCAAAGAAAGCAGATAATCTATGGGTACAATGGGTGAATCACATATATTTGAAAGAGAAGGACTGATGGGAGTACCAACCCCCAAAAGACTGTTGTTGGTATTAGAGGAAGATCTGCTCCATTAGAGATCAATTTTGCTGCAGGATACACACAATAGGGGTGACTAGTAGCAGATGGAAGGTACACAAAGAACAGTGGATACAAATGAAAACAAGGAAAAAGAGACAACCGGGGAAATGGTAGATGGGTGTGGGACAGGAATAACTTCCAAAGCATAGCTTCATTTGTTAGTTAGCTATGCATAGAAGGCTCCTAACGAGAGAGAGGCTGGCAAAGTTGGGGATATGTTAAGAAGACCACTGTGTCATACGTGGGGAGGAAGCTGAAACAATAGATCACCTTTTCTTTGAGTGTAAATAATCCAGATACTATCTAAATGGGATATTAGAATGGTTGAATATAAGACTGCAGCAATTCAGAATAGGAGGCATCTGGAGAAGAATAATGACAAGGAACATAAGGGGCAAAGCATGCAGATCAGCTGTAAGGACAATATTGGCATCGACAATCTATCATATATGAAAAGTCATGAATGATGCTTTGTGGAATCAAAAAGTGCTCAGAACTCAAAAGATAGTAAGCACTATTAAAGAAGAATGCAGGACGAAGATACATGTAATCATGGAACGAAGGACTACGTCAAGAAGACAGAAGTTGTGGATAAGAGAGAAAGTGTAATTTGCTTAATGAATAGATAGGAAAGATATGTAAACACAGGTTAGAAGATAGAATAGGAAGGCGAAGAAAAGGGAGGGAATTCTTTTAAGTTTCTGTGCTGGTGATTAATAAAGATTTCTTATTTCAACCAAAAAAAATCTATCGAGAAAAATTAGAAAATAAAATTTACCTTTTGCGCAATTAAATATACTGTTATAATAATGTATGGCTGAATTACGGGGCAAAATCTTCTTTGGCAATGACCAAACTAGCACATAACAGTAAAATGTGACTGTTTGCCAAGGAAGATTAGCCCAGTAATGAGTCCACACAGTTTGAAGTATCTCTTGACCAATTGCTTTGTTGAAGATTTCAAGTAATTTCAAACCCTTTTATAGCAGACAGAAAATTGTAGTATTCTTTTGTTGAAGTATATTTAACGCATATGCTACGTGTAACATGTCTTGAGGAATAATGCATCTAAACTACAAAATCTGAGAACCTTCTTTAACACTTAATTGTGTATTTACTCCGTCCCAATTTATACGGTGTAGTTTGGATTTTGAGTCACACAAGTTTTTGTTTGAACGTCATGTTTTAATATTATCCTTTAAATATTTTCAATTATTAGTTATTGTGAATTATAATACTTTCTATGTAATTTTCAAATATGTAATTGATATCAAAATACTTAAAGATTCTATGTTTGGTGCGGTCAAAATTAAATAATTGAACTCTCTAAATCCCAACTGCAATCAGATAAGAGTTAATTTTATCCATGGTCACTGAACTTTTATGTTGGTTACCCAAAAGTCACTTATCTTTTTTTGGTTACATAAAAATCATTCAACTTTATGTTCATTACACAAAAGTCACTTTTCTTTCTTTTGTTACACAAAAATCATATTTTTACTTGAAAAGTCTATTATGCTCTTGTTATTATATAAACCTTCATATTTATGTAATAGCTTATATATTATATACTATATAATATACTTTTACCTATGTATTTTATTTATAAATAAAATAACTTAATATTATTTTTATAATATATTCGTATATTTAATTATTTCTTAGCGTTAATTTCAAAATATATTAGTAGCGCTATAAAATAACTTTTTTCAGCAATTCTTTTTTTTTTAATTTAATTGACCAACCAAAGTTGGTCAGTAATTTCCGACCAACTTAGGTCGGTAGGACCTTCCGACCTTCAAAATACCGACAACACGTTAATGGTCGCGTTTTGGACGGTTATTGGTCATTACCGATCAACTTTGGTCGATTCGTTTTAACGGTTTCTCTCGAATTTTAGTAGTTTAAAATAACCAATTATTCAGGTAAATCCTCAAAAAAATATCCTAGCTAAATTCGCATGTAGAGTTACCTGGGGATTTTCCTTTAGATTAGCATATAATTTTTTTATCATTTTCTTTGTTTGATTACCTATGAATTTTCTCACTGAAATGTACTTGCCGATTTTTTTCTCTACTATATATATTAAGTTACTTATAAATTTAATAATACCACTAATATATTTTAAAATTAACGTTAAGAAACAATTAAATATACGAATATATTATAAAAATAATAAATAAAATAATATAATGTTATTTTATTTATAAATAAAATACATAGGTAAAAGTATATTATATAGTATATAATATATAAGCTCTTACATAAATATGAAGGTTTATATAATAACAAGGGCATAATAGACTTTTCAAGTAAAAATATGACTTTTGTGTAACAAAAGAAAGAAAAATGACTTTTGTGTAATGAACACAAAGTTGAATGATTTTTATATAACCAAAAAAAGATAAGTAACTTTTGGGTAACCAACACAAAAGTTTAGTGATTATGGATAAAATTAACTCATTAGATAATTAAAACATAGCCACATAGGGAGTACTATATACGCATGACATGTTTTCCTTTTTCATTTTTTATGTTTTTCCGGAGAGGAATGATAAGTTTTAATTTAGTCCATAAAAGTTGGAAAGAGCAATATTGGGTCCTATATTTTTATAATTTAAGGTACACTTTTGGTTAGTTAAATATTATATTACTCAATACTCAATCATCACGTACTGTTTGAATTGCAAGTGCTCGCTTTACGTAATCTTAGCTAGGGGTATCAAATGGGCGGTTTTGGTCAATTTTGGGCGGGTCAAAATAAATTGAGTTAATAATTGTGCGGGTCAAATGACCCGCCCAAAAGTTACTTGGGCTAAGATGGATTGGGGTCAATATGTGTCACGACTCGGATTTCCCACCATCGGGAGTCGTGATGGCGCCTACTAACGGAGCTAGGCCAGCCAAACTTTAGACATTCTCTAATAACCTCAACAATTATATATACGGGAAATAATTAAGACTTTAAGTTTAATAAAAATGAAATCAAAATGCGGAAGTTAAAAACATATCTCTACCCAAAATCTGGTGTCACTAGCTCACGGACTACTAAAGAGTGCTACAAACAAGTCTGAATGGAAAGAAAATACATATGTATGTATCGGTACAATGAAAACAAACTGAAATAAAGGAAGGGACTTCGGCCTGCGAACGCCAGCTAGGCTACCTCGTAAGTCCCTGGACTGAAGACAGCTCCCGGGCAAAATCCTACTGCTGCTCCTGGATCTGTGCAAAAAGATGCACAGAGTATAGCATCAGCACAACCGACCCCATGTGCTGGTAATTTCCTGGCCTAACCCCGGTGAAGTAGTGACGAGGCTAGACAGGACTACCAAATTAACATATATATATATATATATATATATATATATATATATATATATATATATATATATATATATATATATATATATATATATATATACACACACACACACACAATAAAAGGAAAAGAAGCACCGAAACTAAAAAGTTAAAAGGGAGGGAAACATGCTATGGGGGAGTACAATCTGAATATAAAAGTCATCAACGTAATTCAGGGCACAATAATAACTACCAAAGAATAAGAAATTCAACAGTTGCACGGCATCAACTTTCGTCCTTTTACTCTCATCCTCACCCAAAGCAATCGAATAAAATGCACGGCATCACCCTTCGTGCTTTCCCTCTCATAACTCTCATTTCATGGCACGGAATGACCCTTCGTGCAAATATAGTCAAATCAGAGTACGGAATGTCCCTTCGTGCATAAATAGTCAAAACATGGCACGGAATGACCCTTCGTGCAAATGTAATCAAAAATGGCACGGAATGACCCTTCGTGCATTATCACTCTTCCTCACCCAAACAACAATCACAACCAAACGGGCAAGGGAAATAAACAATAATACGAAATGTCCCGGCAAGGGAAAACACAGATAAACCACTGAATCCCGGCAAGGGAGCAATAACAACAACTTTCACATCCCAGCAAGGGAGATATTCAATATACTCAAACCATCACGGCAAGGGATTAATCACATCTCTTTCCAATACTTTCATTTGTTACTCAATACTATTTTATCGTTCAAGCCAACGCTCCAAAGTATCAACATTTCATAATTTATACTCAAACTCTTCACATTATGTAGAAATCATTAATTAGCTTGGAAGAGTCCCACAATATACCAAAAGCAAGTACAAACAAAGACCCACGGTCATGCTAAACACCGGTGTATAGATACTCGTCACCATGCCTATACACCGTACTCGATCATTTAGCAAATAGTAGTTAATAACACTCTAATCCTATTCCCTCAAGCCAAAGTTAGATCAAACACTTACCTCGGTCCAAAAGATAGCAATCAAGGCTCTAAAACCGCCTTTCCTTTAGAATCCAACTCCGAAATAACTATATCTAGGCATAATTAATTGAATGATATCAATTAGGGCTCAACAACATAATCTCATAGCCTAGAAATGAGTTTTCTAGCATTCTTCCAAAAATAGCAAAATTCGACACCGCGCCCACATGGTCCAAACACGAGGCTCGGACCAAAACCCAATTACCCATAACCCCACGAGTTCAAATATGTAATTTGTTTCAAGATTCGATCCCAAATTGAGGTTGAATCGCCCAAAATTCCCAAAGCCCTAGTTCTACCCAAAAACCCTTAATTTCTACCTTGAATTCATGATTTAGGTCTAGGCAATTAGTGATTAGATGAAGAAATTAGGAGAGAATGAAGTTAAGAACACTTACCTAGCAAGCTATGGAGGAAAAGGAGCTTGAAATTCGTCTATGGGGTGTTGGGATGAAGAGCTCGTGTGAAATAATGCCTAAATCCCGTAATGAACACTGTTTTTATGACTTAAAAATCGCTGGGTGAAATTACCCTACGCGTTCGCGATAGTAGAGTCGCGTTCGCGATGAACAGAAGTTGGCAAGCATCATGTTCGCGGACGAGGGATGCGAACGCGAAGAGGAAATATTGGGTGCCCGAAAATTTGGCCTACACGAACGCATTTGGCATCACGCGAACGCGAAGAAGGGGGAACTGGCACTATGCGACCGCGAGGACGGGTTCGCGAACGCAAAGCAGGGGGACACTAAGGCACTGCGAACGCGAGCCTGGGGCCGCGTTCGCGAAGAACAAAACGACTGTGTAAAAATTGCAGCAAAATCTAATCCTTTCCTAAGTGTAAAAACACCCCGAACCACCTCCAATTCACTCTCAAGCCCTCGGGGCTCCTAACCAATCACACACATTAACTCAATTACATCCTACGAACTTGCTCGAGCGATCAAATAGCTAAAATAACATCAAAATCAAAGAATCAATCCTCAAAATCATCATTTTTCATTTCAAGTTCATAAACTACCAACTATAGATATTTAGGTCCGAAACACGCCAAACGACGTTCGATTTCAACCAAATTTCACAGAAAGCACTTAACGCATATTTAAGACCTGATGCCGGGTGTCGGAATCAAAAAAAGAGCCCGATACCTTAGTCTTTTAATCAATTTTTATTTCTATTTTTCCTTAATAATTTCAGAAAATAATTTAACAGAAAAATTCTTTTACTCGGGTTCTGCACCTCGGATTTCGACTCCGGGCACATGCCCGAGTCCCATATTTTCTACGGACCTCCCGGGACCGTCACATCACGGGTCCGGATCCGTTTACCCAAAATGTTGACCAAAGTCAACTATATCAATATTAATATCAAAATTCTTCAAATTTTTTACAGATTTCACATATTTTAACATAAAAATTTTTCGGCTTCGTGCCCGGACTGCACGCGTAAATCGAGGCAAATAAAAGTGAGGTTTCCAAGGCCTCAGAAGCGCGGGAAAAGGGAGAAATACGGTGATGACCCTTTGGGTCGTCACATTCTCCACCTCTAAAACAACTGTTCGTCCTCGAACGGATAAAAGAAAGAAGTACCTGAGTCAGGAAATAGATGAGGATAACGGCTCCACATATCAGACTCGGACCCCCAGGTCGATGCCTCAGGAGGCTGACCTCTCCACTGAACACGCACTAAAGGAAAACTCTTCGACCTCAACTGTCGAACTTTCCGGTCTAGAATGGCTACCAGCTCCTCCTCGTAGGACATATCCTTGTTCAACTAAACAGTGCTGAAATCTAACACGTGGGTAGGATCGTCGTGATACCTCCGAAGCATAGACACATGAAACACTGGATGAACGGCTGGCAAGCTAGGTGGCAAGGCAAGCCTATAAGCCACCTCTCCCACACGATCAAAAATCTCAAATGGGCCAATGAACCT
>MU766755.1:0-19165 GCA_026770625.1 Nicotiana glauca
TTGTCCTTTAATTGGAAAAACTCTTTTTATTATACCCTTCACGGGGTGTAGTAAGCGAAAAAAGAGGTGTGACAACACTATTTTATTAAAAGAATTTGATTAATTTAATTAAGAAATCAAGATTGTGTCCGCATCAATGGAATGTAATGCTATGTGTGTTAATATGGTATATTTCTAATGGAAGGTCCTTTGATATGCAAATAATTCCTAACTGACTACCCAATATTTCTAATAACTAGGTAGTATTTTCTATTTATGATTTTTAAATATAAAAGAGCTACAATTAAGAGCAACTAATTCATGCCAAGTAGAACCCACTTATGCCTAAACGATTCTATTAAATAAGGTTTAAAGCCTTGAGTTCTTGATATTCAATTCTACCAAACCCTAGCCCACTTTTCTAAGTAAAGATAGAGTAAAATGACACTAGTCAATGTTTGCAACCATCAAACATAAATGATGCATGAAAAATGAATAGAAATCAACCAACCATTATATATATATATTCAATGGTAAACACCCATTAACGTTACACACACTTAGGGTCCACAACCTTAGTATTCAAATTTAGCTACTAGAATACAAGAACAAAGTAATAAATAAAGTCATAAAGCTTACAAAAATAATAAAGTCTTGAATCTTTCGCAAAAGCTTCCAAAATAATGGTATATTCAATGCTCTAAGTGTAGCCTCTTTTTCAGACAAGATGGTCCGCAAAAACCCTAATCATTCTATTTATAATGGTCTAAAAGTTGTGGTTAAAAAGTGACAAAAATGAACTATGCAGATCAGGTCTGCGACAGCAGAATGGGCCGTAAAAGGCTTTCTGGTCCGCATATCTTTATTTTCACTGCAAAATTGCTCACAAAGTTTTTCAGTTTTCCATCGCATTTAGGTTATGCGGTCTGCATATTGGTTTCGTGACCGCATAATGTACTGCAAAGTCATTTTCGCTAGAACTCCTTTTGCATTTGTGCGATCACTTTGCGGTCTGCATAAGAGTTATGAAACCGCACAATGGATCGCATATTTGACTCTCAGAAACTGGGCTGATCTGCTTCATTCTGCGATGGGCCTGCGGTCCGCACATCACTTTTGCAGTCGCAGACCTGCCGTATTTCTGCTTTTTCATGGGTTTTTATCATCATTTTCATGTTATTGGCTCTTCAAGCCTGGTTTCCTTCAAAACACCAAAACTATGTAACTTATAATGCTTTAAAAGATGAGCTAAAGTCTATGTAATTAGTATCAAAAGTGTCGCATTTCTACGGCACATCAACACCCCCAACTTAGACTCTAGTTTGCCCTCAAGCAACTAAAAAGTCAACCTACAAAATTCTAATCTACTTCCGACTGATCACAAAGCAGCAGTGACTATAGATGGTGCTGACCATTATCTAACAAGCATGTAACTTCTTTTATTCACCCTTCTTTGAAGATAAATATCAGTTAACAGTTCGAATAATCAGTTTGTGATCTTCGAGCCTCAAGATCAATGACAGAGTGCTACCCATAGCTACATACGCATTTGTATCCTAATTCAGGAAGCCTAACTTTTGCTAAATCTTGCAATTTATGCATGCTCACATCAAACACTCTTGTACTCGGAAAGAAGGCTAAGTACTAAATGTATCAGTCCATATGCTTGCCTTTATTTTAACTCATTGCTACCTCGGGAATAATTGGTTGTAGATTAAAAAGGACTTTTTTAAAGGTTGTAATGTAGGCTTCGGGATAGGTTGGATGAATATTTGGGAATATAGTAAATGTGCCCTCCTTGAACGCTACACACATTTTTTCTTTTTGCACTTTGCTGCTTTTTAAACTACATAGCCCTTATTGACCTCTGGTTACCAACATAACGCCTCAAAGTATCTCGCTAATTTTCGCATGACTCCACACATTATATATATATATATATATATATATATATATATATAAATATTTTCTTTTGGAGCTTGAGTATCTTCATAGAAACAACTTTAAGGTATATGCTGCTACACACAATGTACATCTTCACCATTTCCTAATTGATACCAACATCCCAACTTATGCTTTTAGCCTCATGCTCAACATTCAAGGAGGGACCGGTTCAAAAGAGGGAATTATTTCACAAAAGGGAAATGCTTGTAATGTAATAGCCAAATAAAAGTTTAAAGGCTCAACGGGGGATAACTGGGAAGATAAATGCACCAGGAGGTCAATTTGGTCAAAAACTAGTTAGCAATCAGAAAGAGAGCTTAAGATAGTTTCGACACCCAATCATCAACCTGAGATTTGCATTGAGGAACCAACCGGGCAAGTTCTAAACATTACAATTTGAGCACAAGCATTATTTACAAAAATTCTCACCACTCACGATGCATGAACTGCTTGAACCGGCATAATTTCAGTCTTCAAGTGAATGCAAGGCAATGCAATGCTTCATCACATGATATTTGAGATTCTAAGTAAGCACAGAGTCAAAGAGTGAGCCTCGATTTCACAAGAATGAATAACTGTTTATTTACAAAATTTGAAGGGTGCAATTTATTCCACAAAAACTTATTACATGCTTGAATCTAGAACAAAAGCACCAAACAAGTCAAAAAGTTTTATGTTAAGACCATGATTCTACTATTACACCCTTGGAAAAGAACCCGACAAAGAATACCCAAGGGGAATTCATTACTATATACAAATCTATATTAAGACTAAGATTTTATATACAACTTGCAAAAGTTGACTACCCCACCCCCTGTCGCGCCTTCTTTTTCTCGCAAAATTAGGTTTCGACAATTCTGGGACAACTCCTTATGAGGGGGGTAGGGAATTGGAATTGAAAGAGTCGTCACCTAATTGATTAAGGTGCGTTAGGGCACCTAGAGCAGATAACTCATGTTGTACCAGTTTACATCACCAGAGATCGGGTAAAGGCTCAAAATTACTTTGAGGGGAAGGTGTTAGGCACCCCTCGAGGTCCACAATGGTGGGTCCCAACCGAGCTTAACTTATGAATTAGTCTAAAGGAGCAAGAGGAATATTTAATAGGGATGGGGGTCCTAAATATTTTAGCTTAAAGGATCACCTCGTACAACATAAATCAGCGGGCACAGACTATCATCTCCTACTACCCGATTACTATCTTTAAGTTATTACCTAAAATGCACGAGTTGATTCTAAATTGTACCCTATGCGTGCACTACCCGTCCCATGCCTATGGTCCAGGAGGCTTTGGACCTCTATTTAGGTAGTTCTAAACCTTAACTTAGGTTGATCAAAAGGGAAGAATACTAAGCGACGTACAAAAACAGTTAGGACTTTAATTTATAAGCAAATAAGGGCTACTCCGCAATTAGACAACAAATGCAGGTAAATTAGATTAACAAAGACAGTTGCTGATTTTAAACAGTTAAGAACATAGAAACCTATAGGCGGGATCTCTATATGAATCTTGATTTATATGGGCGGACAGTTATACACAAAAGCCATTATACTTCTAAAACCTATATGATTTGCGTACAGATTTTAAACATAGGGATTAAACTTATAAGCATGATGTCTAGGCGTTTTTACACGATAGTGACAGTGGCAGGTCACAAAAACAGATCCAGAATTATTTGTTTCGATCCTATAGGCATGTTTTCTAGTGAGTGTAACAGCACAATGTTTGGATACTCATGAACAAATGGGAAGAAGTGATAATTGGGCTGATTTAGACCTATAAGCATGGTTTCTACAATTTGTTACCATTTTTAAATCTTATAGACATGATTTCTATAATTTGTAAGCAGAACAACACGTGAATGAGGTTTTTGCACACACATTGAATATTGACACACACAATTGAACCTATAGGCAGGATTGCTAACATATAATGGTTGAACGTAATAATATACCTATAAGCATGATTTCTAACATACGATAATTGAACATGCAATAGCACACTGTTAGGTCTATAAGTAGTATTTCTAACACATTGCATATAATAACACATTGTTGGACCTATATGCAGGATTTCTACCCAATTTTATAGTAAAAATATGAAATAAGAAACCCTTCTCAATTTTACTAACACCCCAAAATTATCATTACAAAATAAATATTACAGACTAGAATTCGATGTAATAAGTTACAAAGTGCCTATAACTATAGGGAGCCTATAGTAGGTCCAAATACACCCGGACAGGCTAGGCCTTCAAATCACAATAGCTCCAGAAGCCCATGTTCATAGATACAATATGACAAGTGGTGAGTGATTTACCCATGTATCAAAGCTGAGAATACAAACCCCAAATCCCTAGTGTGCCAGAGTTCCCAAGGGCTTCAAGAACCCAGAGCAGTGCTCACACCAGGGAAATTCACAGAGATCAGAAATAATTCAAGGAAGACGAGGGACTAAATCCTATTGTGTCAAAGTTTACAAGGGTCTCATATGAACCCTGAGCAGTGCTCACACTAGGGAGGCCAGAGGACAGAACCTAAATAGTTTTGGCTTTCAACCAGCTAAGAATGAGGATTTAGAAGGATCGACTAGTAAAGGATAAGAAGGAGTAGAATGGATTAGGGAATTTATTTAAAGACACAATCACACATAGAACATGTACAAAATAGCAAATACATTTGAACCTAAACATACTTAATCTGGTTTTAACAATCAGTCACATGCTAGTTCATAAGGAGATTAATAATGATAATAGAGATTTTAGATTAGACTAAGTCATAGAAAGGGAACATATTGATTAACAGTAAGTCAGGATCTGATTAAGATAGTTCAAAAGAGGTATCATAACATAAAGAGAACAGAACCAAATAGGCCATATTATAACAGGTTCAACAAACAAGCTTATAAATCTTTTAAGGTACACATCTATGCATGGTTAACCAGTATTTAGGGTAAGGTATGAAAGCATGCTTATAACAAACTTAAATTTAAAAGACGGTCCTCAATAACACAGAGTTAGGAAGATTTGATTAATCAATTCAAACTAAGTTCAACATGTCTTAACTACAAGTAATGACATCTAGGAAAACATGGTTTAATAGCAGTAACACATTGAACAAAATGAAATGGCAGAGGATTCAATCACTCACCAGTTAAGATGAAATAGGGAAGAAAGGAATCCAACAGTATAGCAAATATCACCAAACGGAAGTAAAGACTTAAAGATTTCTGGCCTTGGCTTTCAGCCGACCAAAACCAAACAATAAGCATAGAATTAGAGTTAAAGAACCAAGTTTTTAGTGAGAGTATGAGAGTTCGAGTCTTGTCCTTAAGGGGAAAGGGGAGAAGAGTTTAAATAGTGTTCAATTAAGTGAACAAATAAGGGAAGTAATCAAACACATATAAAAAGGGAATAAAATAATCATAGAATCAATTGAAGTCTCGTTTAAGGACATATAGTACAAACTCAGTCAATTAACATGGCATAATAGCGTGTAATCAGGCGAGTAATACTTAAAATAAGGAAGATATCATTTAACAAACAGTTTCATGGCAAAATAAGGTAAAGAAATAAGTGAAACATGGTAGACTGAACAAAATAAGGAAAATATCAGTCCCGTATGAGAAAAGAAGGAGTATCGAAAAATTAGTAAAGGCTCTGAACCCTAGTTTTAAGGAAAACCTTAGTACCAGGATATACACAAAGAAATAACATAAGATGAATATAGACCCAAATAGCACTAAAAATCAAAGAGTCAAACTAATTTTGGTCTAATTTAAGAAAATCTGAGAACCCTAAGTTTAGGGTAAGTAAAAATTAGTTAAAAAGATCTATGAAAAATCATATAGAGATGTACATAATAGATACAAGGAAACATTACAGAAGATATTCAACCAAAATAGAACTAGAACAGATCTTAAAAGATCTGAGCCCTAATTTTAGGGAAAAATAAATTAATCAGAAAACTTTTTTTAACGAAAATTGCAAAAAATATTCATATACATGCGTAAATATAGATGACATTTTTAACAAAAATAAGAATGAAATACTAATAGATCTTAAAAGATATAAACTCCAATTTTAGAGTAAACAAAGATTAAAGAAAATCTTGGAGATTCGTACTCAAAAAGATATGGAATGATCATAGATGAAGAAAGGAGAAAGATTCAAACCAGATTTGGTCCAAAAATAGGGAAATCGACTTTCCATGTTAGGCAAACTATTAGGTTATACCATAATCGAGTAGCCAGTAGCCAACATGTTATACCACAATGCATGCTATTTCTGGAGAGGGACTTCCACTGGAAGAAAGGTGGTCAAATCAAACTCTAGTGTATGCATCTTATGAAGCTCCGACTTGAGTTCAGCTACATACTTTTTAAGTTGAGGAATGTCCCTATCTCCACATCGCTCAACCTTCTCAAGGCGAGCTTCAAATTTCTTGAGTTGGTCCTTATATGATAGATGTTTCTTTTGAAGATCATTTACTGAGGTTTGGATCGTGTCCGATGCTTGCCGGATGAGCGATGGAAGTTCTTTTGTCAATTTGTCTACTTTGGTATTTTCATGTTGTGCCAGTAGAACAAGCTTGGAGAGTGTAGGCAGTGAGATAGGTGGTGTCACAATGGATGGTTTGGGAGTGGATGGGGAGGTGGCTGGTACGGAAGAAGTGTCTGGCACTAATAAGGCACCAGGTGCTGCTGAGGCAGATGAGGCCAGAGGGAGAATGAGTGATTGCACTGGTGGATCTTCAACCACTTTATCCGAATCATCATTATTCTGAGTGATGTTAATGTCCTGAACATCTTTTTCTGTGCGGTCATGTTTGGGGAACGGAGGAACCGCTGTGTCTTTACACAATGCATGGATTAAGCATGGAAAAGGGAGTGAGGTTTCATTTTGGTTTGCCCGGATCCCAATATCAAGAAATATAATCTCTCCCATATCAATCTTGATACTCTACATGATGCAAGCAATGAGGATCGCCTTCTCGTTACTGATGTCGGTCTCATTTCTCATAGGCAGTATACAAGAACAAACAAAACGTAGCCAATACCGACCTTCTTGGGTAAAATCCCTCTTGTGAATCTTCTGAAGTGGTGCAATCTAGGGTGGCATTCTCTTGGCTATGACAGAGGCTACCCACGCACGCTCAGATTCCTTATTTGCAATCTTTGCCTTATATTCTTCCATGCATGTCTCCCATTCTTCGAAATATACATCATTGATTGATTAGGATCACAGATATTTCAACTACTCGGATTAAGACAGAGTTCAAGTATCTACAGTTTATCTTTTGCTCTGAGTTCCTGGATACATCATATGCAACATAAAATTCCATAACAAGCATCTCGTTATACTCCCTCGTGACTTTAGTTAAGAACTCCTATCCCCTCTTTTTGATGTTTTCTAGCACATGGTGGTAGTATTCTTTAAGAACGTTTAAACTTAGGTGCTTTTCTTCAGGATCTTTCTTTTTTCCAGGACATCTCTATATAGAGTCCAAGAGCTGGTAATCCTAAACCTGAGATCCTCACCACTCTTTCTGCGTGCTTCGGCCCGAAGGTCAACTGGTGGCACAAGGTCAAGCTGTGCCTCCTCCTCTTCAGATTGGGAGGTAGGCTCAGATGAATTTCTGGATAGGCCAGGCCGTTTGCGTTGGGATTGCTGTGATTGTAGTTTTGTAGCTGCAGCCCTTCTCTTTCCTCGAGTGGTGTGTGTTCACGATGCTAAGGATTCTTTGGTGCCATTACTTCCAATTAACGAGGAGTGAGTACAAGGTAGGATATGTGTAACATATGTCAGAGAAATGAGAGACACAAAATGTTCTGCGAGCAGTTATGTGATAATAAAACAACTCTGCGGACCGCAAACCACAACGCAAAAGATAACCATCACAAGCAAAAAAATTACGTGGGCCGCAGAACAAGTTTGGGACCACAGATCCGTTGCATTTTGAGCTTTGAACTAAGCTTGATTCTGCACGTTGGTTACTACAAAACTCCCAAACACACATAATGCGATGACTTTGCGGACCACAAAATAGTTATGTGAACCGCAAAGATCATCTTCTCCACTTAAAATTTACTCACATGCAACATTTATGCAACACTAAGTAGCTAGTGCTCAAATTTTGAGAGACCATTACACACACTCAACATCAGGTCAATTTCATGCTTAGCCTCACAATACTTAATGCAAATAGTTACTAGGGGTGTTCATGGTTCGGTTTGGATCGGTTTTTCCCGAAAATGAAACCAAACCAAGTAAGTCGATTTTTCAAATATTAGAACCAAACCAAACAAAGTAAGTCGGGTTTTCTCGATTCGGTTTAAGTCGGTTTTTTTGGTTTTTTCGGTTATTTGTTGGTTTTTTCTTAAATATAAGACATACACTACTAAACACATATTCTGGCGATTATATTTTCAATATAACACTATCAAATCAATTGCCCTTTGAGAAATCTATTATTTAACAAAATATATTGATGATACTTGATTCAAATAGTGATGAATAATTAAAGGAATCAATTAAAAATATGTTATTATTAACACGAAATGGATTCTTACACTAAACAAAAGAAAACTACCAATCAAACTAGAATGTAAAGGTAAAGAAGTATATTAAAAGTGCAAACTATTAACATTTACTATAATTTTTTTTAAAACTTTGTATAACAATATACATATATATAGGTGTAATAATAAATTTGAATTAGCTACTCCTATAGTCGGTTTGGTTTGGGTTTTTTCTTATTAAAACCAAAACCAACCCAAATTTGATCAGTTTTTTAAATTCAAAACCAAACAAAAAAGTATCAGTTTTTTTGATCGGTTTGATTTGGTTTTCGGTTTGGTTTGGTTTTTCAAATTTTTATGAACACCCCTAATCTTCACAAATATCCAACCCCCATACTCAAATCAGTCCCCGTAATTCTAACCCCCAAATTTTGATTGACCTACAATATATATTTTCCCCTAAAGTCGATCCCAGTACAAGAGACAAGAAGTTGGGTAGATAAAGAAGGGTATCATGGATGAGAGGGAGAATGAGGTGAGTGAAAACACACAACAATCTTGAACTTAACTAAGTAAGAGAAATGTTAGAAATTTATATACCAGATGTCAGACGATCGAGCAAGCCATTTTGGTGTGAATCGCAAGCAAGGTGAGCCTTTCTTTTCAAATTCTTGTTATTTTTCTCAGTGTTTTTCTTTTGTGTTATGTTTCGTGCCTGGTGTATGAGATTAGAGAGAAAGAACTAGGTTTAATACCTAAGGATTTTGCAGTGAAAAGACCATCGCATAACATATTATGCGGCCGCATATGTGTTTTTCCATGGGTTAGTACCTGGGTTGTGCGAAACAGATTTGCGACCCACTTTGCGGTCGCAGAATGATTCTGTGAGCCACAGAAGTTGAATTTCCTCCGCATTTTCAAGGCTCAATTTGAATGGTGTTCTGCTTGTTTCTGCGACCATTATGCGGTCTGCGAACCCTTTATGTGACCACATATGTTTCCGCAGAACAACAGTAGGAGCTCAACTTATTTTCCTTTGCGTCCTATTTCTTTATATTTTGGGTAACATGCATTCTAACACGCATGTCAAACTGTTCAACACTTACAAATTAACCTACCAAAATTAAAATCTAACAAAAAAATATTACCAACACATGGGTTGCCTCCCAAGAAGTACTTGATTTAACATCACGACACAACGATGTTGCCCCCCTTTGGCTAATAGTGGTGGGGATTGGTACAGGACCATCCTTGAGTGCGAATTTATCTACGAGTTTCCTTTCTCCAATTGTTCCGAGGTAAAGCTTGACCCTTTGGCCATTTACTTTGAAAGCTCGAGTCTCGTCCTCAGATTTTGATTCAATAGTGCCATAAGAAGACACACTTACCACTTTGAACGGGCTAGACCATTTGGATTTGAGTTTGCCCGAAAAGAACTTCAACCTTGAGTTGAAGAGTAAGACCAAGTCACTGGATTTGAATTCTCACTTCAAAATCTTCTAGTAATGAACAAATTTCTTTCTTTCTTTATACATAGCTGCATTCTCGTAGGCATGGAAATAGACTTTTCCATCTCATTGAGTTGAGTTATCCTTAGAGTAGTAGCTTTGTCCCAGTCAAGATTTAACTTTTTCAAAGCCCACATGGCTTTATGTTCAAGTTCCACTGGAAAGTGACAAGCCTTACCAAAAAAACAACTGGTAAGGAGAGGTGCCAATGAGTGTCTTAAATGCTGTTAGATAGGCCCACAATGTATCATATAGCTTCTTTGACCAGCCAGTCCTATTTGCAATAATATTTTTTTCTAGAATATTTTTGATTTCCATTTTGGAGACTTCAACTTGACTGCTTGACTGAGGATGATAAGGGGTAGCCACCTTGTGCTTAACTCCATAATTTTTGAGCATCTCGGCAAAAGCTTTGTTGCAAAAGTGAGAACCACCATCACTAAGGATGACCCTTGGGGTTCCAAACCGAGTAAATATATTCTTCTTCAAGAAGGCGATTACAATTTATGCCTCATTGTTCGGCAGGGCAATTGCCTCAACCCATTTGGAGACATATTCTACTGCTACCAAGATATATGTCATGTCGTAAGAGCTTATGAAGGGACCCATGAAATCTATCCCCCATACATCAAAGATCTCGACCTCCATCGCAAAGTTCATAGGCATCTTATGCCTTCTAAAAATTGACCCCTGTCTTTGACATTGATCACATGTCTTAATCATTTGGTTTGCATCTTAGTAGATCGATGGTCAATAATAGCCACATTCAAGCATTTTTTCATAGTACGATTTCCATCACAGTGACCCCCAACTGGGGAGCCATGACATGCTTTGAGAATTTGAATTACCTCTTCTTCCGGAACACAGCGCCGAATGATGTTGTTGACACGAATCCAGAACAAAAATGGTTCCTCCCAATAGTCTTGCCTACACTCCCGCAAGAACTTTTTCTTTTGATAAGCTTCCTGTCCGCCAGGAATAAGGTCAGCGATGTCGACATACCAAGGAGGGGAGGTGCTAGATATTGCCAATAAGTGTTCATCTGAGATGACATCATTAATCTCAAGATCTTTTTTTGGTTTCCCTGCCTCTTGAAGCCTAGATAAGTGATCTGCAACTTGATTCTCTGTTCCTTTCCGACCTTTGACCTCAAAGTCAAACTTTTGTAACAAAAGAACCCACCTAATCAATCTTGGTTTAGCATCCTTCTTCGCCATAAGGTAGCGGAGAGCAGCATGATCAGTGTAAACTATCACTTTGGATCCCAACAAAATAGGCTCGAAGTTTTTCAAAAGCATAGACAATGGCCAGCAGTTCTTGCTCAGTTATAGTGTAATTCATTTGTGCGCCATTGAGTTTCTTGCTTGCATAGTAGATAGGATGAAGAATCTTGTTATGACGTTGACCAATTACTTCTCTAATAGCTATCCACTAGCGTCACACATGAGTTTAAATGGAAGAGACCAATCGGGTGTGACAATAATAGGTGCCGTGGTGAGCCTTGCTTTCAATTCCTCAAAATCTTTGAGGCACTTCTCATTGAACTCAAACTTAACATCATTTTCAATGAGCTTTCACATGGGACTTGCAATTTTTGAGAAGTCCTCGATGAAATGACTGTAAAAACCAGCATGCCCCAAAAAGCTTCGAACACCCTTTACCGAAGTGGGAGGAGGAAGCTTGAAAATGATCTCGATCTTTTCCCAATCAACCTCTATGCCTTGATTGGAAATTTTGTGGCCAATAACAATACCCTCGTCCACCATGAAGTGATATTTCCCCCAATTGAGCGTAAGGTTTGTTTCCTCACATCTTTTGAGTGCTTGTCTGAGGTTGGCAAGACAATGCTCAAAGGAATCACCAACTACAGAGAAATCATCCATGACTACCTCTAAGAAATCCTCCACCATGTCTAAGAAGATTGATATCATGCATCATTGAAAAGTAGTCGGGACATTGCATTACCCAAATAGTATCCGGCTAAAAGCAAATGACCAATACGGACTTGTGAATGTCGTCTTCTATTGGTCCTCCAAGGCGATGTTGATTAGATTGTAGCCGGAGTAACCATACAAGAAGCAATAAAATGACCTCCTGCTAACTAATCACTCATTTGATCAATAAAAGGCATAGGGAACTGGTCTTTGCACGTAGCACTATTGAGCTTCCGGTAGTCCATGTAAACTTTCCACCCGGTCACCGTCCTCATTGGGATGAGTTTAGTTTTGTCATTTCGAATCATGGTCATGCCTCCTTTATTTGGTACAAATTGCACCAGACTCACCAAAGGACTATCGGCAATGGGGTAGACAACCCCGACATCTAACCATTTTATGATTTCTTTCTTCACTACCTCTTGCATGGAAGGATTTAACCTTATTTAATGCTCCACACTAGGTTTGTTCTCTTGCTCCAGTTGTATCTCGGGCGCACAAATTCCAGCATGGATCCCTCGGATATCCGTGATAGTCCAACCAATGGACTGTCTGTCCTCCCTCAAGGTAGTATCCAATAAGTGTTCAACCTGCACATCATTCAACAAAGAAGAGAAAATTACGGGTAGAGTTTCATTAGAAATTTATACCTTAAGTGCGGCGAAAGTGGCTTGAGCTCAAGTTGTGGGGGCTCGATAATTGAAGGCTTAGCAAAAGGTACGTCTCTATTATCTAAGTCAAGATAAAGCTTCTTTGGTGCATAAGTGTAGGACCCAAGCCCTTCCAACGCATTCACTGATTCCACGTATCCTTCCATGTCCTCACCATCAAAATTCACCAAAATAGCTGCCAGTGCCTCACCAAGGCATTCCTCTTCCATCTTCACCTCGACTACATCCTCTAACTCATCAACAATATCAATTACCGAGATACTCTCTTATGCATGTGGCAATTTCGTACCCTTACTTGCTTGAAAGGTAACTTCTTCTTCATTAACTCGAAACTTGATCTCATTTCGTTCCGAGTCCATGAGTGCCCTCCCGGTAGCAAGAAAAGTCTCCCAAAGAGGATAGGGATCTCTTTATCAATAGCACGGTCGAGAATAACAAAATCGGCAGAGAGGAGAAACTTCCCCACTTTCACAAGCACATCATCAACTATTCCCACCGGTCGCTTTGTTGAATGGCCGGCCATTTGCAACCTCATACTTGTAGGCCTAGACATACCTAATTCCGCTTGCTTGTAAATAGCAAGGGGCATTAAATTGATGCTATCCCCATTATCATAAAGTGCTCGTGTAAAGTCATGCAATCCAATAGTACCTAGAATGGTGAAGGCTTCCCGGTCCTCTTTCTTTTGGACGACGGTTGTTTCAATGATGAAACAAACCCGGTGAGTCACATTCACCACTTCATTATTGGTGATTTTCTTTTTAGTGATCAGGTCCTTCAAGTACTTAGCAAAACCTGGTATCTCTTGAAATGCTTCCACAAATAGAATGTTCACTAGTAATTGCTTTAGGATGTCATAGAAATTTTTGAGTTGGCTATCATCAACCTTTCTAGCTAGTCTTTGAAGGAGGAGGAGGTCTAGGAATTGATGCTAGAGTTTTGTGTGCCTCTGTCACCTTTCCCTTAACCTCTTCATGGTTAACTTCTTGAGTTTTCACCTTCTTAGGGAGTCTTTCAACTTCAACATCATCTGGCACCTCAACTTGTGCCTTGACTTCTTGTTCAGAATCTTCCACTTCGACCACTTGTTCATTCTCTTATTGAAGTAGTTTCCCACTTTGAGTTGTGATTGCCATACAATGAAAAGTTGGACCACTCTCACTACCTTTTGGGTTTGCAATTGTATCACTCAAGAGCGTGCCTTTTTGCTTCAGATTTTGATCTCTTGAGACTCTTTTGAGATATCCCTCATTTGCATCTCTAACTTTTTAATAGATGCAATGTGAGAACCCACAAGCTCGATCATATTCTTCATTGAAGTGTCAGATCTTTCTTGATTTTGCAATACTCTTTCAAGCATGTTTTCCAACTTAGACTCACTTGAAGAACTTTCCTTCCAATGCGGAGAGTTAGAATGTTTTCCCTTTGGTGGAACATCGGGGTTTGAACTCCGATTTGAAAAATTATTGTTGTTGTTACTCCAATTTCTTTGATTTGAACTACCTTGGTCATTTTGCCACTGTTGGTTGCCTTTCCCTTGCGGGTTAGACCTCCATTGATGTTGTTGTCCTGAACCTTGGTAGGGTTGTCTTTGATATCCTCCTTGATAATTGTTGACATAATTTGCTTCTTCGCAATCCTCATTTGATATGGGTTGAACATCTTCCACAACATTCACCTTTTTTTGTTTGGCTTTCAGTGAATATTTTTTTCAATACATTGACATTGATGGTAAGACCGACAATTAGTTGATCTCTTTCTTGGTTCTCCTTAATTGTGTTGGTCAAGGAAGGAGTACCATATGCAATTCCACCCATGGTGTCTTCCGAGTGCCAAGCTTGGTTATGTTATGTCATCTTAACAAGGATTTGCGTGATCCTTGCAAAAGTTTCATCCATAAAGGATCCATCCGCTGCATTTCTGGCTATGGGTTGATCCATAGGATCCAAGCCCATGTAAAAGAAGTCCAACAAAATATTATCCAGAAATCCATGATTTGACGAACTCCCCAAATATAGCTTGAATCTATCCCATGCCTCATGTAGATTCTCTCCCGGTAGTAGCTTGAAGAAGAAATTTTATCTCGAAGCTCGGACTTCTTGCTTTGCGGAAACCATTTTGCTAGGAAATCTTGAAAAGGTTCGGGCCAAGTATGGATGAAATTAGTAGTTAGATTTTGGATCCACTGTCTTGCCTCTCTAGTTAGAGAATACTTGAATACCCTCAACCTTAGGGCATCATCTGAGACATGATTCTGCTTGTGCATTACACACACACCCAAAATATTTATGAGATGTTGTGTCTTATCATCATCGGTGAAATTTTGGAAGAACCCTCTGCCTTTAGCAATAGGATTAGACTGTGTTCCACTGTGAAGGTGGCAGCATCAACTCTTGGAGGGATAATGACATTCGTATCCTCAATATACTCATCTATATCTGTAAACACATTCTCTTCTTCCAGCTCGCCCATGTTCACCTAATGACACTAAGCAAAGCAAGAAAAGTGTGATGGAACGGAAGAAGAAGTAAAATAAAGCACACTAGTTAGTAATTTCAAAACCGTATTCCCCAGCAATGGCGCCAAAATTTAATACGCTCAAATTACACCTAAATGAATGGTGTAAGGCAGTCGATGTCAAATATAATAATCCAACTAGGTTGCGGTCGAATCCCACAGGGAATATGTGTGAAAATATTACTTGGATAGTGTGAAACTTGACTTAAACCATAATTCTATTATGTTAAGTTGAAAAGAGTTTTATAATCGTATTTAGGTTATGCGGTCCGCATATTGGTTTCACGATCACATAACGTACTGCAAAGTCATCTTCACTGGAACTCCTTTTACATTTGTGCAATCACTATATGGTCTGCATAAGAGTTATGCGATCGCACAATAGATTGCAGACTTGACTCTTAGAAACTTGGCTGATCTGCTTCATTCTGCATTGGGTCTGCGGTCCGCACATCACTTTTGCGATCGTAGACCCGCCACATTTCTTACTTTCTATGAGTTTTGTCATCTTTTTTATGTTCTTGGCTCTTCAAGCGTGGTTTACTACGAATTACCAAAACTACATAAGAAATGACTTATAATGCTTTTTAAGATTAGCTAAAGTTTATGTAATTAGTATCAAAAGTGCAGTATTTCTACGGCATATCAATAGGCTAGGTTGACTTAAAAAAGCAACTATCATAACCATCAGGCCCTGGGACCTTATTATTGTCAATTTGGAACGTAACAGTTTTCACCTTCCTTGCAAAAGGTTTTATTAGATTTACCTATTGTTCAGTTGTTAAAACATGGTCATTCTTTATAAATTCTTCGGTTGCTTTGGTTCTACTGCTTGCTTTCTTACCCAACATTTCTTCACAATAATTGACAAATAGTAGAGCTATATTATCTGGATCTGTCTGCCAGATATCCTGATCATCCATCAATTGAGTAATTGCCTGTTGGAGCCTCTTATGTTTGATAATTGAATAGAAGTATCTAGTGTTGTTACCTCCTAACTTTGTCCATATAGTCTTACTTTTTTATTGCAATTAGACCTCCGCTAAGCAAGATTAATGTCTGAACTTTTGGTATTTCTGATGTTCTTCTTATTGCAGTTTAGACCAGTTGGTCTAAGCTGCAACTGCTTCTGAACTTGTAATAAAGCATCCCTATCCTCCTTTGCTTCATCCTTAATATTCTTGATGAAGTTTTTGTTTAAGCCTCTCAGAGTTTTCTTTAATATCATCAATTTTCTAACCACTCTTAACATTTTACAGCCATCAATCTCTATATTCCAACCCCTTTCAACCCATACATCGCATAACTTAAAAGGTTTCTTGCCTTTATGTTTCTCATTGTTCAACACAACCTTCACTGGACAGTGGTTACTTGTGCCTTCAGGGAGAAACATTCCTTTACAATTAGGCATTGAATCAAGCTAATCGCTGTTGATCAATGCCCAATCTATCTTAGAATATATTCTTTGGTCACTATGTCTATCATTCCATAAATTTCTGCACCCTTGATTAGGTAGTTCAATCAATCCATATGCTTCAATACAATTATTAAACTCCAGTACTTCAACCCATGAGACATGATTTCCTCTTATTCTATCCTCCATGCTTAAAACAGAATTGAAATCACCTATAACCAACCATGGCCTTTTGCAGCTTGCTGCATGTTCTTCTAGATACTCCCGCACACCACTACTTTCCTCCTTAGTGTTAAATGCATACACAAAGGATACTCCAAATATAACCTGCAGGGGAATATAATACACCTCACAGGGCAGAACTTGTGCATTCATACTTAAAGGTGTTGCTCTATAGAAGTCAGGTCTCCAGACCACTAAAATCTTACCATTGTAATAATAGTTTAGATTTGTAGTATACCTACAACCACTAAACTGCTTTTTAATTATTTTTTGGACCTTATCCTGTTTTAATTTTATTTCTAGCAGCCCTATTAGCTTGCTCTTACTTCATTGCAGAGGAGTTTCCCCTCCCTCTGCTTATTAGGGGCATTTAGGCCCCTGCCATTCCATGCCAGGCAATTAACCATTCCCTAAGTGAGGAATGATTGAGCCTCCCATATTTTCTCCAGCTAAGTTATTACCAAGTTTATTGATACTAGTCTTGTTCATTACTTGAAATGAATTCCCTTTCACAATTTGTTGTTCCTTGACTTGCTGATATTTTTTGTTTGTTTTTAAAGGTGTAATCCACCCTCCATTTCCACTGCTTTCTTTTTTATGCATCTTTGGACCATTAGCTCCTCTACCCACATCTAGATCTATGTCAACTGTTGGATTTGAAGACTGTTTTTCTAGATTTTTTGATACTGCTTCATCTTCCTTCTCACCTTGTTTCTCCTACTCATTTTGTACAGGTTTTGGAGGATTCTTCTTCCAACACACCTCTTCAGAATGCCCATACTTGTTGCAAAACTTACACAGAATGGATTTCCAATTATAAGCGAGTTTTTGTTCAATAACATTACCCCTTTCAAACCTACGCTACACCTAAAAGTAGAAAAGACGTTGATATTTTTGGGAACAATTTACCATTGCACACACTTTGTTGAATTTGAGAAAAGTTTCATTGAGAAATGAATAAATTCCATAATAAACCTAAGGGTACTATTTTTCTTCTTTTAATAAATCAGTAATTTAACGTATTTAGAGAGTTAATTTGTATTATTTTTATCATATTATCAACTTACTTTTACAGAGATTTATTAATAATTTTGAGTTATAACATATATACACAATGTCACACCTCCTTTTTCCTTTTTAACTACTACTTATGTACCACTTATTAATACTACACCACGGGGAGGGATATAATAATAAAAAGGGAAGGAGTTTTTCCAGTTAAAGGACGGTCGGAACGGGATATATTTATTAAATTTCAGAGTCGCCACTTGGGAAAATAATGGTGTCCAAATCACCGGTTTAATCCCGAACCTAGGAAATTATGACTCTGTTACAGTCTGCGAATCAGAAATTCGGATAAGGAATTCTGTTAACCCGGGAGAAGGTGTTAGGCACTCCCGGATTCCGTGGTTTTAGCACGGTCGCTCAACTGTTGTTTTTATTTTTATCCGATTTTTATATGCTTCATTTTTATGCATTATTAATGTCCCGCTTTATCATTTTTAAGAATTGCGACGTCGTAAAAACGCATTTCAAGTCACACCGTACCAGTACGCCTGTGACTTTAGTGCATTTCAACTTCGTCGGGATTTGGATTTGGGTCACATAAATGAGCACCCGTGTTAGGAATGTAATATTATTAATCGCGCCTAAAGTATCTACGTCTTTATTAACTTTGAAAAAAGACCGTGAAATCTGCTAAACGGTCCTTCCGAATCTAGAGTTTTTATGTTGAGATTTATTTGAGGGCCCCACAATTAAGTATTTGTGATTTAGTGAGGCTCATCTCCGTTTTATTTAATGTTCACCTTAAAGTATACTACATTCTCTATTTGTGGTCTTTTCATCCTAATATTACTTGTTAGCAAATCAATTTCATATTGTTATGTATAAGAGTCCAAGCCATATTTTATCGCTAGGCCTGGACTTTAAATTGGTTTACTAATTTACAGTCAAATGCAACTGGGCTCCTAAAACCCAGCATTCTCTTTCGTTTCTATTTACAAGCATAGGTGCCATTTTAGGACCTAATTTCATGGTTAAGCCTAAATCCCTCACATTTAAGACCAAACAGGAACTAATATTCATTTGTAACAATACTTGATAAATACAACAATTAACAGCTTTTACAAACGTTAATTTTGTATTCAATCATTACTGATTCTAACGCCCGACAAATAATTCAGAATTTTAATATGATGATTTTTTTAATTCAAATGGCAGAGTTTGATATTTAAATCACTATCACGTCTTAATTGTTTCTATTATTTTTAACTCAACTAAAGAAAATAATATTCTAGTTTTAACTAAGAAAATTCAAGTCATGGTCACATTGCAGAATCAAAACAAGTTTGTAATTAAACCAGCCTAAGTAAAGCTACTCAGTATTCAGTTGAGATCCACAACTACATATACGCTTACAATTGACTGATCCTGATCAAAAGTTGAATCACTAC
>MU766759.1:0-19464 GCA_026770625.1 Nicotiana glauca
TCCCTTTGTATATATCGCCTCCTTTCTGATAGAGAAGAAGATAGAGATAGTATAGAGGCACCGTATAGAGACACGAAAATTCCGTGTCTCTTTTTGAATATATATCCGATATTTTCAAGGTAAAACGGGTCAGGGCTTGGGTTGGGTGTATTTTTGGGTTGGGTATGGGTTTTATTTTGGGTTGGGTATATTTTTGGCCCAAATATTATGTATATATATATATGTATATAATATTTGTGTTTTCTGATTTATAAAATTGAAATTAAAATTAAAAATTATTCTAATTGAACTCTAAAATTTATTTTACTAACCATTTTGTAGTAATTCTCAATTAAAACAATAAAAACTAAAATGAACTATTTTTTACGATTTTTCTTCTATTTATTATTTTTTTCTAAAAATACGTTAATACTAAAAAAAATATAAAATTGAGAATCTTAATGCATATACATTTTTTGTATTTTTAATATGAGTTTTCATGTGACCAATTAATAAAAGAATGCAACAAAATTCTTAAAATTGTAAAATCATTTTATTTGACATTTTTGGAATAATTTGCTTAGGGTAAAAATCACGTGCTCACAATACTGATATGGAGGCAGGGATTAGCCTCATGAAGATACAGAGAAGGATTAGCCTCATGCAAATAAGGAGGCAAGGATTAGCTTCATGAAAATATGAAGGCAAGGATTAGCCTCATGCAAATAGGTAGGCAAGGATTAGCCTCATGCAAATATGGAGATAAGGATTAGCCTCATGTAGATAGGGAGGCAAAGATTAGCCTCATGCAAATTGGGAAGCAAGGATTAGCCTTAAACAAATATGGAGGCAAGGATTAACCTCATGCAAATAGGGAGGCAAGGATTAGCCTCATGCAAATAGGGAGGCAAGGATTAGCCTCATGAAAATATAGAGGCAAGGATTAGCCACATGCAAATATGGAGGAATGGATTAGTATCATGTAATTAGGGAGGCAGAGATTAGCCTCATGCGGATATGGAGGCAAGGATTAGCCTTACGTAGATAAGGAGGCAAGGATTAGCCTCATACGAGTATGGAGGCAAGGATTAGCCTCATGCAGATATGGAGGTAGGGATTATCCTTATGCAGATATGGAAGGCAAGGATTAACCTCATGCAAATAGGGAGGCAAGGATTAGCCTCATACAAATATGGAGGCAAGGATTAACCTCATGCAAATATGGAGGCAAGGATTAGCCTTATGCAAATATGGAGGCAGGGATTAGCCTTATGGAATTAGGGAGGTAGGGTTAGCCTCATGCAGATATAAGGGCAAGGATTAGCCTCACGCAGATATGGAGGCAAGGATTAGCTTCATGCGGGTATCGAGGCAAGGATTAACCCCATGCAGATATGGAGGTATGGATTAGCCTCATGCAAATATGGGGGCAAGGATTAGCCTCATGCAAATAGGGAGGCAGATTAGCCTCATGCAGAGAGTAAGTAGTAAGTAAGAGTAGCATATGTCTTAGATAGAGATGTATATTCGGTGTTTGATGGCCTGATTGATAGTAATCTTGCTACGTGCATATATCAGATGTTATCGTTATGTCAGATGTACATGCGTTCAAAGAAACATTTTAAGTTCTGTGATGTTTTTGTTGGCGGCTTCTACGGCTCCATTCATCTAAGGTCTGTAGGTTATGGAATTCTTGTGCTTGATTTTGAAAGCTTCACACATAGATTTCATCAGATCACTATTGATTTTGGCAGAATTATCGGTAACAATAGACTCGAGAACTCCGAATTGGCAGATAAAACGATCCTTGGAAAAATCTGCGATGACTTTATTGGTTACAACTTTGTAAGATGCAACCTTTACCAATTTTGTGAACTAATCAATGGTGACCAGAATAAAACTATGCCCATTTGAAGTAGTGGGCTCGATAGGAACAATGACATCCATTCCCTAGGCCGCGAATAACCAAGTTGAGCCTGTTGCATTGAGCTCATTTGGGGCACTTTTATCATATCGGCATGCACTTGACATTGAAAGCATTTGCCGACATACTGGATGAAATATGTCTCCATGGTCATGCAAAAGTAACTTGCCATGAGTATATTCTTAGCCAAGACAAAACCATTCATGTGCCGGCCACAAGTCCCGACATGCACATCTTCTAGTAGCTTAGAAGCTTCCTTTGCCTCAACACACCTTAGTAAACCCAAATAGGAAGTCTTTTGTACAAGTTCCCTCCGCTGTGGAAGAAGTGATTTGGCAATCTCCGGAGTGTGCGTTTCTGAGCGTGATTAGCATGCTCCGGGTATTCTTCTTTCGATAGGTACTCCTCGATATCATGGAACCAAGGCTTTCCATCCGTTTCTTTTTCAACATGAGCACAATATGCCGACTGATTATAGATATTTACCGGAATGGGATTAATATAATTCTTATCTGGATGTTGTATCATAGATGAAAAAGTGGCCAATGTGTCGGCAAACTCATTCTGAATTCTGGGCACATGTCGGAATTCTGTCTTCGTGAACCTCTTTCTCAATTCTTGCACATGGTGCAGATATGGCAATATCTTGGAATTTGTGGTGGCCCATTCTCCTTGTACCTGGTGCACAAGCAAATCTGAATCACCGATCACCAGCAGCTCCTAGATGTTCATGTTGACTGCCATGTTGAGTCCTAGTATGCAGGCTTCATACTCTGCCATGTTGTTGGTGTAGGGAAATTTGAGTTTAGCAGATACCAAATAATGTTGACCTATTTCTGATACCAAGACTGCTCCAATGCCTACTTATTTGAAATTTGTGGCTCCATCACAGAACATCCTCTAGCTTTCATATCCTTCGGTAATGTTTTCTCATACAAATGACACTTCTTCATCAAGAAAATATGTTTTCAAGGGTTCATATGCTCCTCCTATCGGATTTTCAGCAAGGTTATTTGCCAATGCTTGTCCCTTGGCCGTCTTTTGAGTTATGTAGATGATATCAAACTCACTTAGTAGTATCTGCCCCTAAGACAACGTCCCAGTCGGCATGGGTTTCTGAAATATGTACTTCAAAGAGTCCATCCTGGATATGAGGTATGTGGTGTAAGTGTAGAAGTAGTGCCTCAATTAGTGAGCTGTCCAAGTCAAAGCGCAGCAAGTGCGTTCCAACAGGGAGTACCGTTCTTCGTAAGGTGTGAACTTCTTACTCAGGTAATATATGGCCTGCTCATTCCTTCCTATCTTGTCATGTTGTCCCAAAACACACCCGAAGGCTCCATCGAATATGGACAGATAGAGTAACAAAGGTCGTCCTAGTTCTGGCGGGACCAAAAATGGCGGTGTGGATAGGCACTCTTTGATTTTGTCAAAAGCTTTCTAACAATCCTTTATCTAGCTTGTTTTGGTGTCCTTCCTTAGCATATTGAACATGGGTTCACATTTGACCGTGGATTGTGCTATGAAGTGACTGATATAGTTGAGACGTCCTACAAAGCTCATCATGTCCTTTTTGCTCTTAGGTGGCGGTAACTCTTGAATAGCTTTAGCTTTAGATGGATCCAGCTCGATCCCTCGATGATTGACGATGAAACCCAGTTACTTTCCACCAGGAACCCCAAATGCACACTTTGCGAGGTTCAGTTTCAAATTGTACCTCCTCATTATGTCAAAGAACTTCCTCAAGTCTTCTATGTGATCTGCGTCCCTCTTGGATTTGAGAATGACATCATCCACATATACCTCTATCTCTTTGTGTATCATATCATGGAAGATGGTTGTGATGGATCTCATGTGAGTGGACTCAACGCGAATGGCATCATCTTGTCCCAGTATACACCCCAGGGTGTAATGAAAGTTGTCTTCTCTACATCTTCTTCATCCATCCAGATCTGTTGATAACCCGTGAAGCAATCCACAAATTATTGGAGTTCATGCTTGGCGTAGTTGTCGATCAAAATGTGTATGTTTGGTAGTGGGAAGTCGTCCTTGAGACTTACTCTATTTAAATCCTGGTAGTCAACACATACTCTGACCTTCCCATCCTTCTTCGGAAATGGCACAATGTTAGATAACCAATTTTGATACTTAACCACCCTGACAACTTTGGCTTTGATCTGCTTAGTAACTTCCTCCTTGATTTTCAAACTCATGTCTAGTTTGAACTTTCTGAGTTTCTACTTGACTGGTGGACACATGGGATTAATAGGCAGCTTGTGAGCTACTATGGACGTGCTCAAACCGGTTATGTCATCATATGACCATCCGAAAATGTTCTCATACTCTTTTAGGAACCGAATGTACTCTTCCTTCTCTATCGGTGACAAGTAAATGCTGATGCGAGTCTCCTTACGGTCTCACCATCTCCCAAATTTACCGCTTTTATTTCATCCAAGTTGGACTTAGGCTTGTTCTCAAAATTCTCAACTTTCCTGACAATTTTCTCGGGCATCTCATCCTCTTCATATGAATCACTATTCTCATGTTGCGTTGCCTCATTACACGTCACAGTCATTGGTTCAACAGGAAAAGTAATAATAACACTATTGAAGGAAAAAGTATAAAAAATAGTAATGAATAATGACAAAGAACAAATGCATTTGATTAAAATTGAGAAAAACCATCCATACAAAGCAAGACTCGATTAATCGAACATTTATTTTGAAACAAGTAAATCTTAAAACAAAATTACTGGAAATCTTAAATTCCTAGAACGGCTATAGAAGTAAAATCTGCAGGCTACCCAGGGACTTGGCGGGCTCGGGATGGTATGGTGGTCTAGTTCTTGAGAATAGCTCCCTTTTTCATGGTCTAGATAGTGAGGCCTTCTTCCTCCTCCTTCTTGATTATGGCACTGCAGTCTATGTCTTCCTCCACCTAGAACAAATTCTTCAACCTAGCTAGTGCTTCATCTTCTGTAGGTCCCTATATCATATCAGCCTGGTAAAAAGCTTGTTCTAAGCGTGGCACTGGTTGCTCGAGAGGGTAATACGGTCCGTGATATAGAGGTGACCAATCATTATATTCTTGCCATGTGTATTGATATCCAAGCCCAAAAGTGGTACCATAATTTTTCAGCCGTATCAGTTTAGTGATACTCTGGAGGTTCTTTCCCAACCCTTTGCTGAGTTCATATCCAGACCAGGCCAATATGCTTTCTATGTTACTACTCCACTATTTATCCTTCTCGATAGAATTGACCCATTAATGTGATGATAGGCTTCCCCTAATAGTCTTTTTCTATGTCGAATAGACGGGATGGTTTGACTAGTGTAAATAGGGTTACTCCCATCTCCGTGAATGATCGCCTCCTGACGATTCCATTCAAACTTCACAGCTTGATGTAGTGTGGAAGGCATGGCTCCAGCGGTATGGATCTATGTTTGGCCCAATAGAAGATTATACGAGGCCAATATGTCGAGCACCTGAAACTCGACATCGAACCATGTTGGCCCCATATGCAAGCAAATGTTAATTTCCCTGATTGTGGCCCTTTGAGATCCATCGAAAGCTTTCACGTTCATGCTTCCTACCCGTATTTCATGAAAACCTTTGTCCAACCTTTTCAAAGTGTCCAACGGGCAAATATTGAGGCTTGAACCTCCATGAACCAAGACTTTAGCAATGAATTTGTCTTCAAATTGCACAGTGATATGCAATGCTCGATTGTGATTCAACCCCTCAGGCGGTAGCTCATTTTCATAGAAGATAATCTTATGACATTGGAATACTTTCCCTACCATATTGGCCATTTCTCCACTAGTGATGTTATTGGGTACAAAAGCTTCGCTCAGTACTTTCATCAAAGCATTCTTGTGCGCCTCTGAATTTTGCAACAATGACAGGATAGATTTCTGAGATGGGGTTTTATTCAAATGGTCAATGACAGAGTACTCGTTTACTTGTACTGTCCTCCACAGGTCATCGGGCCCTGTCTCAGTTATGGGTTGCCTGGTAGTGGCATCCTTACTTGATCCTCCCAAGTATTTATGTGTATAAACTTTTCTAGTCCTAGTCATTCCTTGTACATCATCAGATTCCTATGCCTTGGCCTTCCTTTTTTGCTAAGTCTCGACAACATAATCCCAGGGTATTGCTTTTGAGTCGAAAGGAGGTATGGTTGATACCGTCACTAGGAAAAGTGTGACCACTTATACTTTAAATGTAGCAAGGGTGGCTGTAGGCGGAGCCATCTCTACCTCAAATGGAACTGATACCATTATCTCAACCTCGATTGGTGACTGAGTCTGTATCACAATAGGAGTAAGTGTGACTATAACTTTAAAGTCATCGCCTTCTCGAATAATCCCAATCGACCCCTCAGGGTACCGTTTTTCATTTGCCTTTATCACATGTACTCCACCACCTCTATGATTAGGGAGGGGGTTGTTGTGGACATTAGGTACGCCTTTCTTTTCCTGTATGACCTTGTTGTCAATTAGTGTCTGGATCTTATCCTTCAATATTTGGCACTCATCAGTGGTGCGCCCGTTCATACCAGAATGGTACGCACAAGTTTTGTTCGGATTGACCCATTGGGATGGATTTTTAATGCCACAGTATGAACATGAGTGATGTAACCCGCATCTTTCAACCTTTCGTACAACTGGTCGAGGGGCTCAGCAATGGCGGTGTATTGTCTAGGTGGCTTGCGGTCAAAGTTAGGTCTTGGTCTTGGATAATTTTAGCGAGCTGGTGGTGATTGGAAGTGGGATGGTTGGGAGTTATAGGTGTGACGGACAGAGGCTGGTTGGGAATATCTGGTAGATGAAGGTTGATATGTAGGCGGTGATGCTTGGTATGTGGGCGGAGGTGTTTGATATGTTGTTGAAGGTGTTTGATATATGGGTGGAGGTGTTTGATATATTGGCGGAGGTGTTTGATAGATAAGTGGAGATTTTGGGCCTTGAGCCACCATTACTGTTCCAACATCTTTCTTCTTTGATATCTCGCCTGACTGTAATGCCTTATTTGTGGCCTGCGGTGCCTCAAAGTTTGTTACCATCCAGCTCTTGATTCCTTCTTCGATTATTTCTGCCAGTTTGATGATATTAGAGAATATGTGATTTTCAATATCATCAACCTTTCATAATATTACAGATCCTGTGCTTTGACGAAGAATTTGTTCATTTGTTCTTCGTTAAAAGATGGCCTGACCTTGGCCACTTCCGACTTCCAACAAGTAGCGTACTCACGGAAAGTTTTAGTAGGTTTCTTCTTAAGATTGTGAATGTAGAAAACATCCGGTGCATTCTCTGTGTTGAACCTAAATTAGTCCATGAAATCTGACGCCATACTTACCCAATTAGACCATTTCTTGGGATCTTGGCTGATATACCAGGACAAAGCATCCCCAGTAAGACTCCTCACAAAGAGCTTCATCTGGATCTTTTCATCTTTCCCGACCCCAAAAAACTTGTCACAATAGGTCCTTAGATGAGCCCTGAGATCACATGTGCCGTCGAACATCTCGAACTTGGGAGGTTTGTACCCTTCTGGCTGTATGCGTCTTTATAGTTCAAACCTTCTATTCCTCTATCGCCTTCAACACCTTGAACTCGTCTCATCAATTTCTTGAGTTCTTCAGCCATGTTTTTAATGAGCATGTCTTTCTCGAAGGATTCTGGTGTATATGAGATTGGTTGGGTAGAGTGAGGTACAATTTCCACATATATATGGTTGCTTTGATGGGTGCCAGGGACTTGGGTGTAATGATGGTCATTGGTAGAGTTTTGAGGATCGAGAATTGGTGGTGGTGTGTTTTGGGGAGTATGGTAAGTAGTGGTAGGTGGGTAATGAATTGGTTGATGGTGGTGTTGCGGCAGAGCTGGTATTGGTAATGAGTTGGGATTTTGGGTTGGAGTTGCATATTGATTTGGTATGGAAGGGTTTTGTGGATGTTGGTTTTGTATGCTTTGGGGAGGTATTGGGTTTTTATTGCTTTGTTGGTTGATGTCAGGGACATTCAAGGTGAGTGACAAGTTTGCCAAGTTGCGAACCTGCTCAAGTTCTCCTTGCAGTTCCAGAATCTTTTGCTCCAGTCTCAAGACTAGATCATTTGGGGTCAGAGTATTACGGCCATTTGAGGTTTCTGCATTCTCAATATTCTCTCTTCGAATACCACTTAATTCATCCATTTTTGCTTTTCCTCTGCCTTTTGTGTTTCTTGGAGGAGGATGAGGTGGAGGGCCTCTGGATCTGGTATGATACGTTGATGAGGCCAGTATGAGTGAAACAACCTAAGGGGAGAGGAATAATCAGAGAAAGAAAAAAAAAACAAAAGGTAACAAATCAGTGATGATTCTGAAATGTTTGCAGTATTTAAACACATATTGCGGAAATGTAAATTCGTAGCTTATTTTAGGGAGTCTCGTTATATCTGACGTAGTCCAACAAATAGATTTGGAGAACTTTAAATGCCAACAAATGCTTCATTTCATAACATAAAAATAGATGAACCCCAAAATGACACTAAGATAAAAGAAAATAAGTCACTACTGGGACTTTACATTTTTAGGAAAAAGCAAATAAATCTAGCCTGTTTGGTCCCAGAAGGACCTTCCCCAGATTCGATATTCCGGACTCCATCATATAGATCCCCCAGCTCGCACAGCCCAAATAGCAAGTAGGCTCGTGTCAGATGTCCTCCTTCAGCTCTTTCAGTGTTCTATCAATTTTCAATCCTCTTTATGACTTTACCTTCCAGCTCCACTATTCCTCGCTCCATATACTCCTATTTCTTCTAGGATGTGACTGCCATTTCTTTCCATTCCTCGATCAACCTCACATTCCTCTCATGTACTTCCTAGTGCTCATTCTCAAAGTCGTGGACCCTCTTGCGCAGCCTGTTGTATTTGACTTGAGCTTCAAATTCTTCATCTATGATTCAATTTCCTCGACTGGCCCCTGGCATCACCATTCCTTTCAGATTGTCCTCCAACCATTCCGGGTAGAGATATTCGCACCCTGTATGATACCAGTCTGGCTCAATGGTATTCTTCTCCATAATGATTTTGCAGTGCCACATGTGCTGAGCTTGGCACTTGTAAGGGACGTCGTCGTCTTAAAAGTGTTCCCCTAAATGACTCATCTTGGCAACCCTTGGTACGACCTGTTTCCTGCTTGTTTGCCTCACAGCTCAGATAGGGACATAGGGGTATATTCCCCTTAATACGATCAGTACCAAGTGTGGAGCATCCCTGGATCTGATGATGAATTCGTCTGTTGGGAACCATTCAAACACACATTGCACTTGTTCCTCGGTCAGATTGTCGAAGAACCCTACCCATTCTTTAGCACTTTCCGGCTGAGCAAACCTGTCTGGAATGTAAGTCATCTGCTTGGGGTGATGGAAGGCAAGATGGTTGTTTCAAGCCCTTCGCAGAAATATTTGGTGATAGTGACCTTTTTGGAAGTGCTCCAACAACCACAACTGCAACAATAAGTTAGAAACCTTGAAATGCTTGACCCCTCTTTGACAACGCTCCAGAGCCCTATAGATGTCGGCTATGATCATGGCGACTATGGTATATGTCTTTCCATTAATCCCTTCCATCAAAGTCTTGGCGACCATGGCCAAACTAGTGTGGATTCTTCCCTTTTTCATTGAGAACACTATCAGGCCTAAGAATCATACAATGAACACGAACACTATGTGATGGATGTGACCCAGAGAAGTGAGAGATATCTCATTATGGTAAGTACGGAGCCGGTTCGAGGTAAGTGATTTGTCTAACCTTGTGTGGGGGACCTTTCCCCTTAGACTATGATATTTGGTAATTGAATGCCTTGTACGTGAGGTGACGAATGCGTACTTGAGCTAATTATTGAAAATCTAGTTTTACTTTAGGTACTTAAACTGAGTCCTTTTCTTACTTGTTTTATTGTACTTGCAAACATAGCCTGTATTAGTTTAGGAAAGCATGCCTATTTGACTTAGTTGCCTATTTGCTTAAACTGCCTTAATTGCATTATATGAAGCAAGTTAGGATAGAACTTACTGTTTACTTGTTACGGACTTAGTATTTGTTTTTTTGATATTCTTGAGCTATTGTTGTGTGTTTTAATTTGGGACCACGGGACGACATGGAGATCACCTGCACGTGTTTATGGGCTGGAGTGAGGTGCGGTATACCAAGAGATCCTTGAAATATATATATATATATATATATATATATACACACACACACACACACACACCAAGAGATCCCTATCATACATGGAGGATACCAAGAAATCCTTATGATACCAAGATATCCCTATCATACATGGAGGATACCAAGAGATCACTATCATACATTGAGGATACCAAGATATCCCTGGCACATATTGAGGATACCGAGAGATCCTCGGGATAATAAGAGATCCCTGGCATATATTGAGGGTACTAAGAGATCCTCGGGTTACTGAGAGATCCCCGATTATCATCTTTGTTGTGAACGGTATTTCCTTGTGTTTGCCTTATTTCTATTTTCTGTTACTGTATCCTTATTATCCTGTGTAGATTCTTACTGTAGATTCTCATTCATACTGCTCATTTATCCGGTCATTTGTTATTTATTTTACCTCAGTAAGGCCCTGACCTTCCTCGTCACTACCCGACCGAGGTTAGGCTTGGCACTTACTGAGTACCGTCGTGGTGTACTCATGCCCATTCTGCGCATGTTTTTCATGTGCAGATCCAGGTACTTTCAATTTGTCTTATCATCCTTGAGGTGAGGCGCTTCGGTAGAGACTTCGAGGTATATCTGATGCGTCCGCAGACCGAGGAGTCCCTTTCTATCTTTTTGTAATAGTATATCCCTTTAGTATTTCCCTTTTGGTTTAACATTTTGGAGTTAGAGCTTCTTATGTATCTCTTAGCTTATGATTCATGGGTTTCTAGGTTTTGGGAAAATATATTGGTTTTAAGAGTTGATATTGTGTGACGACCCGGCCCGTTGTCACGTGAGTTACCGCCCCGTTTCCCCCTTATTATGTTGCTTCATGTTTCAATATCGGTATTAGAGTTGATCGGATAGAGTTGGGTTGGTTTTGGTAGAAAATGAGACACTTAGTCTCTTTAAGGAAGACTTGTTTTGGAAAAGTCAACTGGACGTTGACTTATGAGTTAGAAGGTTCGGATGTGATTTCTGGTGGTTCGGTTAGCTTCGGAGGATGATTTGTGACCTAGGGGTGAAATCGGAAATAAATTTGGAGTTCCGGTGTAGAATTAGGCTTGAATTGGCGAAGTTGAAATTTTGGCGAATTCCGGTGGATAGGTGAGATTTTGATTCGAGGGTTGGAATGGAATTTCGAGAGTTGCAGTAGCTTCGTTAGGTGATTTTGGATATGTTCGCAAATTTTCTGGTCATTCGGATGTCGTTTGATCGGGTTTTTGATCGAATGTGAGTTTCGGAAGTTTTAGCTAATCTTAGGCTTGAATCCGTCGTGATTTGGTGATTTTTGTGTTAACGATAGTGTTTTGATGATTGGAACAAGTTTGAATAACGTTATAAGATGTATTGGTATTTTTGGTTGAGGTCCCGGGGGACCTCGGGGTGAATTCGGGTGGTTGAACGAGAAAATTTGAAGTTTGAAAGTTTGCTGGTTTGGTTGGAACAGGTATTTCTGCATTTGCGGAAGGGAGACCGCAAATGCGGCTTCGTGGAAACGGAAAAATATCCGTAGGTGCGAAATGGTGAGAGTCCAGCAAATTCCGCAGAAACGGAATTTTATTCACTTAAGCGTGTCCGCAGAAGCTGGTAAGCGATCGCAGAAGCGAAAGGAGGATGGCTTGGGAGGTTCCGCAGAAGCGGAACATTTTTCGCAAGTGCGAGTCTGCAGAAGCGGACTATTAACCGCAGAAGCGGTTTTGGATGATGTGAAGGAAACCGCAGAAGCGGAAAATTTCCGCAGAAGCGGAAGTCGCATAAGCGACATTTGTACTGCAGAAGCGAAAAATGTTGAGTGTTTAACGAAATAGTGGGGTTCGAATTTCAGAAGTTAGAAAAATATTTTGGGACTTCGGGAGAGGCGATTTTGGACGATATTTGAGAGATTTTGAAGGGATTCCATCAGGTATGAACTCGTAGCCTCAAATAATGTTGTTATGGTATAAAAACAAGGATTAATCACTAAAAATTCAAGGAATTTAATGGTAAAAATGGTGGTTAGGGCTTGAAGCCTAAGAGAGTCGAAATTGACGACTTGAGGGGTTAAATGGACTCCGATTTTTGTGTAATTGATATGTACAGACTCGTGGCAAGATGAGGATTCCGAAAATGTAAGTTTCATAATTTTTTGAGAAGTGGGCCCGGGGCTCGGGTTTTGCTAGTTTTGAGGTTTTCCTATAATTCGATTGTTTTCGATTGGGTATTGTCCCATTTGCATATTGTGATGTATTCGCTCTATTTTTGGCTAGTTTCAACGTGCGTGGAGGCCGATTTGAGGGGAAAAGGCATCGCGGGCTTGAGATTTCACCGGTTCGAGGTAGGTAATACTTATAAATGATGTCCTGAGGGTTTGAAACCCCGGACTTGCACATCATAGTGCTGTATTGTGGTGACTTGCACGCCAGGTATGAGCATGGGGTGGAGAACCGTTGGGGATTGTGACTTGTTCCATCCCGGTTGTTGATTTTACCGCGTATTTGATAAAGAATTATTGATTTTTATCATGATTTGGGCTTATTGCCATACTTGGGCTTCGTGCCAATTATTTGAAATCTTTTTGTGAATTTACATCACTATTTTCCTCACGAATTAAAATATTATTGAATTCACTCCAATTGAATTATATTATTTTGTGAACTCAGCTACGTTTATACTCAACTCGAGATTTAAATGATATTTAAAAATGTCAATGAGCTGAGCATTATTTTTACTGAAGCCCAAGAGGCTTATGACTATTTTCAGGACTGATTGAGGCCGAGGGCCATCTGTGAGGATATGTTGAGTGATGTGAGGAGGCTTTCAGGCATCGAGTGTTATGTAAGGAGGCTTTCAGGCCTCGAGTGTGAATGTGTGAAGGCTTCCAGGCCTATTGATATTGCGCTTGGGCTGTAAGAGCCCCTCCGGAGTCTGTACACACGCCTAGTGAGTGCAGGGTACCTAGGTGAGTTGGGAGTGGGCCCGAGAGGCCGTTGTTTGTGTCTGGTGAGTTGGGAGTGAGCCCGAGGGGCTGTTGTTTGTGTCTGGTGAGTTGGGAGTGAGCCCGAGGGGCTGTTGTTGTGTGCTGGTGAGTTGGGAGTGAGCCCGTGGGGCTGATACTATACTGAGATTTGATATAGAGCCCGAGGGGCAAACTTTTGATTATTCTTTAATTGTTGAAACTGTTGTTTCTCTGTTTTAAAAAAAAAAATAAATTATCTGATACCATATGGTTTTTATTGTATAATTGATTTTACTGCTTGAGATAGCATTATATTCCAGATACTTTCTAAAGGATTTTGACGGTTTTCCTATTTTTAATAAAAGGATTGTACTGTCCTTTATAGCATGATGGAGTGCTCTTTCGTGATTTCTTGCCTCTCAATATTATTTACTCTTATTACCACTGAGTTGGAAGTACTCACTCTACTCACTGCACCTCGCGTGCAGTTGCAGGTATTGTTCACCCGGTAGCGGGTTGTCGGCGAATTGAAGGTATTACTGTTGTAGCTGAGCAGGGTGACTGCCAACGTTCGCGGCACCGAATTTCATCTTGAACTTCAAATTTCATCTTACATATATAGTTGACTCTGTAGTTCTGTTTCTACTTCTTAGATGCTCGTGACTTGTGACACCCCGGTCGGGTTAAGTTGGGTTGTATATATATTGTTAATCAATGTCATTTAAGCTGTATTTTCTATTCGTTATGTTTATTAATTGTTAAAAAGGGGCATTGTTGTTCTGTTGGCTGGCCTTGTCTTCACGAGAGGCGCCATCACGACCGGGTTTGGGAATTTGGGTCGTGACAAGTTGGTATCAGAGCCTAGATTACTAGGTCTCACGAGTCATGAGCAGGTTTAGTAGAGTTTCGCGGATCAGTACGGAGACGTCTGTATTTATCCTCGAGAGGCTGCAGAACCTTTAGGAAAACTTCACTTTCTTGGAATTCTTATCGTGCGTAATTTATTCAGCTTGAGATATAACTCTTGAAATTCCTTCCACTCGTCTGTATGCGCACATGACCGCTCAGTATTGTAAGTGCCTTGATGGCTTGTGATTCCCCAATCGAGGGGCGAGATATGATCCCGTGAGTTTGATGTTGGTACTGTGTAATGATTCTATATGACTTGGTAATGGCGAAGAAGTCTGCGGGATAGTAGATGGACTATTAAGTATCCGTTTTCTATTGTGATTCGTTGTGTAGCCCCAAGTTATGGGCGCATGAATAATGTTTTCGTATTCCTAGTTTGGAAGTATAGTACAATACGTATGGCGGTATGAGTTCAGACTCAGGAAGACTTAATGGCTGTGATATATGTATGGCAGTGAAAGGTATACAAAAATATTGAGAAAATGTTCTTACTTGGTTGAATAGCCCAGATAATGGAGGATTGAAAGGTATTTTCTATATGTTATGATTCAAATAGGTGAAACGCATGTCAATGTATCAATTTTGATAATATAATACATGTAGTATTGAGATTAATGTTATTGATATACATTGTGATACTTTGTCAAGTTGTGGGCGTGTTGTTAGGATAGTTTTGGTGATTCTCTAACAGGTGGATAGGCTCAATTACAAAGGAAACTCTGCCGAAATTTTTGAAAAATTTGGGGACTCAGTATAAATTTTGTTGCCTAGAGTGGGCTTAACTATTGCGGAATGAATGAGAGAATTGCAAAAGAGTTATATACTAGATGATCTCTATTTTCACAACTTATAAATGATTTGAGTTTGATCTCACTGTTGCATTGTGGCGCCATTAGAGTAAAAGTGCTATGAGTTGTTAAGAGTGCCTTGATATACGGCTTCGAGCCAAGTTGGGAAGGTTGCTGTTGGTCAGCTGATCGTACGGTTATGTGCTATGATGGTTCCGTTTTGAGGGATGAGGGCGGATCAGCTCTGGTTACAAAAATTGAGCCGAGGATGGCACGGGTAAAGGAAAATTTTGATAAAGGTCATATGGTGCTTCGTTGATGTGAGGAAATATTAGGGTGTTTTGAGCTGCTGTTGATAAAGAATGCTCAGTGTATAGAAAAGGAAGATGGTTGTTGTATCTGTGGGAAATCATGTTCTGCGGTGTCACGAGTGGTTCCGTTTATTTAGGGAAGATGAATTACAGCTGATTAAGAGTGAATGACTCTCGAGAATGGTTTTACTGTGTTCCATATTTTTGCATGTAACAATCAGGTGTCTTAAGTTTGTGTATGTGGCTTGAGACTGTGTTTTCATTGGAAAGGATCAAGACTTGTGGTACTTTGTGTTAATCGTGGTATTCTACGTATACGCATTTGGAAGGTAACGGTAAACGAATTTAGAATCGCAGGAAGTTCTTCAATTAAAGCATTCTGGAATGTGGTATTTCTGGGAAAACGTTTGAGAGGGTAATCAGGGGCCTATGGGTCTTAGACAGTGTGGTTTCATTTGCGAATCTCGTGTGGTAATTGTTGATACCCAATTTTTCCCTGTGAATTTTTATATTCAAAATACTTTCAAATTAGCATGTATATGCATGTATAAACATCCACAATGATTTTGGTATTTTTGCCACATTTTTTAAGGATTTTTAAAACCAATTTATGGCCTATTTTGCACTATAAAATCCAATAATCATTTCCAAAACTTGTCATTTTGGTGAATAATTTATTTTATTCTCACATTTATACAAAAATATAATTTACATGATTTTTACATGATTTTACAAGTCCGTTTGGTATTTTTAAATTAAAACTGCATGAAATTGCAATTTTAGCCTATTTCTCGATTTAATAGCATTTGTAATCAAAAATCATTCCTAATATTTTTAAATTAGTACTTATGCATTGTTTATTAACTCAGTAATTTTAATTTGTTTTTTGAACATCATTTACTATTTTATAAAATTAAAATTGGGGAAAATTGGCTATTTAAATTGTAGCCCTTTTTAATTTCAATTTTAGCCCAATTCCAGCCCCAATCTAACCCCCAATTACACTACCTAATTTCAAAAATTACCCGACCCAGACCCAATTAAATAAACCCGACCCACGCACCCCTTAATCTCGACCGTTGATCATTTAGATCAACGGTCCACGTTAACCCCTTCCTTTTTTAATCCAATAGCCCCCCTAACCCTAATCATTTCTCTTCAGCAGCCGCCCTTGTATCCCCTTCGTCTCTCAAACGCTCCCAAGCCCCTCTGAAACCCTAGCCCTCTCTGCCGGTCTCCGACCTTATTCCACCGGAAATCATGGCCTCTCAGGCCTTGTGTAATCTATATCTACCCCCACTCACCCTTATCCTCCTTTTGCATGAAGATTCAAGGTCTGACCTTGAAGCCCCCGGCTCAGAAGCTCTCCGATTCAAGTTCTATGGCCATTTCCGGCTCATCTCCGGCGAGTCCTAGCCCTGTGAGTCCATCTCCGACTCAGGGCCAGCCCGTTCCAGGCCTTTCTCGTTTTTCTAGGGTTTTCTCTGAAACCCTAAGTTCCGAGGTTCTTCATCTTTGTTTCTCTTTAAGATCTGCTTCAGACCTATGTTATTTTCTAAGATTTCAAAATTTTTTCCACATTTTTGTCGATTTTGTTTTCGAACTGTTCATCTTCTTAAAACTTAGGGTTTCTCCGATTTTCTGTTTTATTTGCTCTACTGTGATTTCTTTTACTTTTACTGTAGTTCCTAAGTATTTCTACTAGGATTTCTATGTATTTTTCTTACCGTGTTGTTTCTAGGGTTTCCGAGTAGCTTCTTTACTGTGTTCTTTGCTTTCATTATGCTTTTCACGAATGTTTATGTTCTTTCTGAGTTCATCTTCGCCTATGCTTTCTTCTTTACATTCGAAATGTGATGAAAACCCTAGATTTTGGGGGTTTTTCGAGTTTTGTGTGTGATTGTCTGCTGCCTGTCTAATTTCAAAACCCTAACTGTCTAAACTCCTTTCGTGCTTCTGATTTCTTGCTAAGATCTGCGAGAACTTTTAATTCCATTTATGGCTATGTTCTTCTACTCTTTGATTACATGACTACTCAGTTTAATTTAGCCTCGCATGTTTAAGTTTGTGCATCTCTTTATAGTCAGACTTCCCCTTTCAAAATAACCTTAATTTTGGGGGGTTGATTTCCTATGAATCTATTTTGATTCTTTCTTTGACTGATTTGGACCTATTTTTCTGACTGAATTCAATACTGAGTTCGAATTCATAACTCCTTGATTTACTATGTGATCAATTGATTTTACTCTTACCTTATTTACCTAAACCGAGTATTTTAAATTCCCCATGTATTTACCCTGTATTACCCAATGTGTTCCTGATCTTCTTTCCTTAAATAAACTCTGCTCTTTTATTACTCTAGTTCGGCTCCTTAATTAAAGGAAGTCCTTTCCCCTGATTGATTCTGATTGGTATTGATTTATATTTTTGCCTTACTTACCACATGTTTTCAAAACTATAAAAACCCCACCCCTTTTACTTCACACACACACGAACAATTACAAGTTCACACTCATTAAACTCTTTCTTCTCTTCTTTGCTCTGCTCTGCTACTTGTTCTGCTGTTTGGGTTTAGCCGGCTGAAAGCCAAGGCTAAGCTATAGGATTCTATCTGCCCTACTTGCTTTACTGTTTGAGTTTGCAACTGGTATGTCCATGATTTAAATACCATCTCCAAACTACGTGTTTATTTACCCTTTTCATATGCCTGTTTATGTTCGACTTTCTTACATTATGCAGTTAAACTTCAGCATGTTACATCCCTACCCCATATTCCTATGCCTTTGATTCTGTTATGCTTGTATTAGTACTTTCCTGTACATCCCTTTCCCCAAGTCCCCATGGCTTAATTCTGTTTGTTGGTACAAATGCTTCCTTATCAATCCCTTTCCCTAACCCCTTTGTGTGTGAGTATTGTTTTAGACTAGGTTGGCACTCTATTGCCATCCCTAGTTTAGAACCAGGTTGCCCTAAACCTATACTCTAATCAGTCCCATTCCCTTAAGTTATGTGTTGAGCTTGACACAAGTCTGGTGGTGTCCTAATCACCATTCAGGCCTAAGTCTGACTTTCTCAAGTCTGCTCTTATTTGTTCAAGCCATGTAAAGGGTCGGGGTAGGCCAGTCCCACTCATGACTGGGTATGACCATCCTTTGCTTTGGTCTTCCCCTAATCCCCTCACTTTACACTTATTCTGAGTTCTTTAAGTCCTACCCCCTGTGGTAAGCCATGCTTACGGACCCTAGAGCTCCCTCTGAACTTGGATGCCTAAGGGCGAGTAATTCCACACATTTCACTACTCAATTCAATTCTAGGGTGTAAGGTTTGCCTGGGCTTCCTAAAAGCCCTTGGAACTTTGAAACATTCTAAGGGAAGGCCTTGGAATCTGGAGCCCGGATTTGGTTAAACGCATGTTGTTGGACATCAAGATTGAATTAGGCTGCTTGGATCTAGCTGTTAGCTTTTGATGTATCTTTAATTTCAGTTTTATTTGTAAATAATCTTTGTACAACAAACTCGGGGAACTATTAGTAAAGGGTGTGGGAGGGGTTTACTTTATTGCATGTAATTAAGGTTAGATGCCATGCCTATAGGATTTAATGTTATAACTCAGTCACTTAGATACCATGCCTATAGGATTTAATGTTATAACTCAGTCACTTAGATACCATGTCTATAGGTTTTTAATATTTCTTAACTCAATCATTAGAAATCATGCCTATAGGAACTTCATATGCGTTAGGCAAACAGTAGGATAATTACGTTCATCTTTTTATCAATGCTTTAAGAACCCCCCCCCCCAAAAAAAAATTGAAACGTAGACGTCATGCCTATAGGATTAGTTGCAACTCGTCTGATCCGTTTAAATAACAGCAGTCTTGTCAAATGGTTCTTAATGTTTTTTTAAGCAATGTTTTCAACAAAAACTCTTTTTTGTAAACCATGTCTGCTTTCAAACTCTGCAAATCTGCATTCTTTTCTATAAATAGTTTCTTTTTTTTTAAATAGTTTTGCTTAAGCATTTTAATCAGTCTCTGAAACTGCCTTCAAAACAGTCCTGCAACCAACTTTTCTTTCTCAAAATACTCCTGCCTTTGAAATTCTTACATAACTCGCTGCATTTTCACTCAAACAGTCTGATGCTTTCAAAATCTGTTGATAAAATTACTGCAATCTGTACTTTCCTTTATAGATCTTCTGCGTCTAACTACTTTTTTCTAAAAACCAGTATCTTCTAAATCATTCGCTTAAGGTATTTTGATTTCTAACAAACCAGACCTGAGGGGCCCAAAGTAGACTTAGTATCCAACGCTATATGTTAAACTAATCTGTCCATTATCAGTTTTAATCTTAAGACAAAATCAGTAATTGCAAGTCATGCTAAACTAGTTGCTGTATGGCTTAA
>MU766759.1:25632-61913 GCA_026770625.1 Nicotiana glauca
CGCTGGGGCTGTAGCATCAACTTTGCATCAAGCTGTAAAATTTGAATGGAATCATCAGGAAGTAATCATTCACGGCGACAGTAGCAACCCCATATACAGTCGCCAGGCCATCCCAATGATCGGAGGAAGAAGGAGGATAGGTAGAGAAACATATCATCACATCGAGCGAGTCAACGCCATAGACAAAGACAAGTGGTGGGATAACAAAATCAAGAGCATTCTAAATTGGAGCGGATACAAGCCCGGAAAGGGACTTGGCAAGAATCTCCAGGGCATCACCAATCCTATCCAGTTGAAGGAGCATGGAACTACTTTTGGCCTGGGTTAGGAATACACCTGGAACGAGTTCAACGACTGGTCGCCACCATGGCGCGGTCCCTACTACCCACTAGAGCATCCTCTACCTCAGTTGGAGCAGACCTTTCAGCCGGCCAACATTATAAATGGATCAGAGGAAGACGAGGCACTGGCAGCAATGAAGAACCTGTTTCTGGAGGACAATATGGATTGTTGTGTTATCTTTGAGGAGGAAGGGGAGGAAGGCCCTTCCATTCAAGCTATGAACCAAGGAGAACACCTCACCAATTGGTCAATCAGGACCACCAGTGCCCGGAGAGCCTCGGGGTAGCAAGGCTAAACGACGCATATGCATCGCATTTGACTTTTAGTTGATTTTAATTTTTTGCATTGTCTTTACTTTTGAAAAGAGCTCCGTTGTTTCAAACAATTATGAATTCAATCAAAAGCATTTTTCCAGTTTATCTATATATCTCGCTCGTATTACTTTCTCTATCATTTACTTTATTTTTACACAGCATTACTATTACATATCTTGATGATGAACCGACGACTGTAACTTGCAACAAGGCAATGCAACAAACGGACATAGATTTAGAAGAGGACGAAATACCATAATAGATTGTCAGGGAGGTCGAGAATTTTGAGAATAGACCTATGTCAAACATAGACGAAACTGAGGTCATTGATTTGGGAGACGCAGAAAATATCAAGGAAACACGTATCAGCGTACACCTATCACCAATAGAAAAGAAATAGTATACAGAGTTTCTAAAAGAATATGAGGATATATTTGCCTGGTCGTATGACGATATGACCGGTCCCAGCACATCCATTGTAGCTCACAAGTTGCTGACAGATCCGGCGTGCCCACCGGTCAAACAGAAACTCATAAAGTTCAAGCCAGACATGAGTTTGAAAATCAAAGAAGAGATTACCAAGCAGATCAAAGCCAGGGTTCTCAGAGTGGTAGAGTATCCGACATGGTTAGCCAACATTGTGCCGGTACCAAAGAAGGACGGGAAGGTCAGAGTCTGTGTCGACTACCGGGATCTCAACCGGGCCAGTCCTAAAGAAGATTTCCCTTTGCCAAACATACACATATTGATTGACAACTGTGCCAAGCATGAGCTGCAGTCATTCATTGATTGTTTTGCTGGATACCACCAGATATGGATGGATGAAGAAGATGCAGAGAAAATGGCATTCATCACGCCGTGGGGAATGTACTATTAAAAATGATGCCGCTCGGTTTAAAGAATGCCGGTGCTACCTATATAAGGGCCATGACAACTATCTTTCATGACATGATACATAAAGAAATCGAGGTGTATGTGGACGACGTCATCATCAAATCCAAGAAAGCTGCAGATCACGTGGGAAATTTGATAAGATTCTTCAATAGGCTGAGGAGATACAACTTGAAATTGAATCCCGCCAAGTGTGCATTCGGGGTTCCTGCTGGAAAATTATTGGGCTTCATAGTGAGTCGCCGGGGAATAGAACTGGATCCGTCAAAGGTCAAAGCCATTTAAGACTTGCCACCACAAAAGAACAAGAAGCATGTAATGAGTTTTCTAGGAAGACTCAATTATATCAGCTGGTTCATAGCTCAGTCCACTGTCCTTTGGCTTGTTGGCCCCGATATGTATTGTTGAGCGATAGGTTGAATCTATCATTATTGAGCTTGTTAGTGATATGGGGAGATCTATGAGTTGCTTTTCTGTGCTGTAGGGCGTTATGATTTTTGGACTGTGGGCACGTATAGTGCGGTACTATTGAGATTCATTGTGCTTGAGTTTTGTAGCTTATAACATTATATGTAGATATTGTTACGCACTCAGTATTTTGTTGTAATGAGCAAATTTGGCTCGATATGCATCTCCCTATGTGAGATATTTGTGTGGATCGGGTGGCATGCCGCCACGGGTGTGTTATCTGGATCGGGTTGTACACCGCAATAGGGTGATGTTGAAAACAGTTTTCCATATGTTACTTGGTATGTCTTGCTTCCTGGTTTCTGAAGAAAGTCCGTATTGCGTGTTGCTCAGCGAATGGCGCATCGGTTGTGTCCTTTCAGGATTCAATGGTGTATATTACTTACTTTACCGCGGGTGTGATGGATTGCTTGCTTTCAGACACCAATCTATGCGTGGCTGTCTACTTTTGAGCATGGTGACTTGAGGTGCTTCATATGTAACAGTGTTCGGATAAGATCGCGCATTGTAGCGAGGCTACGTGGAGATTAGACCCTTTGGGGTAGATGCCGGTATTCTATTTCTATGATGTGGGACGGGGTCCCAGCCTTGTGTTGTGATGGTACTGAGGAGGTTGAGTTACAGATTTTTCGTTTGAGTCATTTGTCATAATTTGAGTATGTTCAGACCGCCCATCATTGGTGCGTGGATTATGCAAGTTGTGGCTTAGGCCTGTGATGAGTTGTCATATCACCAGAGTGGTGCGTTGAAGTCGAGGCGATCATCGGAGTCATTAGTAAATGCGAACTGATGTGATTTCGGCTGGTTAGAGGATTTATATCAAGGTTTGGCTCGGAAATCTGCTGTGGTCTTAGTCAAAAGGGAAGTGGTTTCATGAGTGGTTGATCTGAGAAATGGTTACGGTTTGCTATGTGTTTCATTGTCATTGATAGGATATGAATTGTTGGAATGGGGCTTTAGCAATTGAGAGTTTCTATCGGTATATGGTTGTTGTGGGCAGCTGCTGTGAATAGAAGTTATCGTTTCAGGTGCTGGATTATGTGGTATGTCATGTGATTTCATTGAGGTTGCAAGTATAGGTTATTGCAGCTGGTTCGGGACTATTCAAAGTATAGGTGCGAGGTTTGATCGTATTGTTAGTTTCAGAAGTGAAAAGTAGTTATGTGAATTATTGGGCTAGACTGGATTGGGGAAATTTCAGCTATATTGTGTTGTCGGACCTATGCGAGATAGGGTGACGTGGGATCACCCCAAGTATGTCCTTGGTAGGGTCATTCAGCTATTGGTTGGCTTCTAGGACAACTCTGGGTACGCTCGAGGACGAGCGTTTGTTTAAGTTGGGGAGGATGTGACGACCCGGCCCGTTGTCACGTGAGTTACCGCCCCGTTTCCCCTTTATTGTGTCGCTTCATGTTTCAATATCGGTATTAGAGTTGATCGGATAGAGTTGGGTTGGTTTTGGTAGAAAATGAGACACTTAGTCTCTTTAAGGAAGGCTTATTTTGGAAAAGTCAACCGGACGTTGACTTATGAGTTAGAAGGTTCGGATGTGATTTCCAGTTGTTCGGTTAGCTTCGAGGGATGATTTGTGACCTAGGGGTGAAATCGAAAATGAATTTGGAGTTCCGGTGTAGAATTAGGCTTGAATTGGCGAAGTTGAAATTTTGGCGAATTCCGGTGGATAGGTGAGATTTTGATCCGAGGGTCGGAATGGAATTCCGAGAGTTACAGTAGCTTCGTTAGGTGATTTTGGATATATTTGCAAATTTTCAGGTCATTTGGATGTCGTTTGATCAGGTTTTTGATCGAATGTGAGTTTCGGAAGCTTTAGCTAATCTTAGGCTTCAATCCGTCGTGATTTGGTGATTTTTTTGTTAACGATAGTGTTTTGATGATTGGAACAAGTTTGAATAATGTTATAAGATGTATTGGTATTTTTGGTTGAGGTCCCGGGGGGCATCGAGGTGAATTCGGGTGGTTGAACGAGAGAATTTGAAGTTTGAAAGTTTGCTGGTTTGGTTGCAGCAGGTATTTCCGCATCTGTGGAAGGGAGACCGCAGATGCGGCTTCGCAGAAGTGGAAAAATCTCCGCAGGTGCGAAATGGTGAGAGTCTAGCAAATTTCGCAGAAGCGGAATTTTATTCGCTTAAGTGAGTCCGCAGAAGCAGGTAAGCGATCGTAGAAGCGAAAAGAGGATGGCTTGGGAGGTTCCGCAGAAGCGGAACATTTTTCGCAAGTGCGAGTCCGCAGAAGCGCACTATTAACCACAAAAGCGATTTTGGATGACGTGAAGGAAACCGTAGAAGCGGAAGACGCATAAGCTACATTTGTACCGCAGAAGCGAAAAATGCTGAGTGTTTAATGAAACAGTGGGGTTCGAATTTCAGAAGCTAGAAAAATATTCTGGGACTTCGAAAGAGGCGATTTTGGGCGATATTTGAGAGATTTCGAAGGGATTCCATCAGGTATGAACTTGTAGCCTCAAATAATGTTGTTATGGTATAAAAACAAGGATTAATCACTGAAAATTCAAGGAATTTAAGGGTAAAAATGGTGGTTAGGGCTTGAAGCCTAAGAGAGCCTAAATTGACGACTAGAGGGGTTAAATGGACTCCAATTTTTGTGTAATTGATATGTACGGACTCGTGGCGAGACGAGGATTCCAAAAATGTAAGTTTTATAATTATTTGAGAAGTGGGCCCGGGGCTCGGGTTTTGCTAGTTTTGAGGTTTTGCTATAATTCGATTGTTTTCGATTGGGTATTGTCCCATTTGCATATTGTGATGTATTCGCTCTGTTTTTGGCTAGTTTCGACGCGCGTGGAGGCCTATTTGAGGGGCAAAGGCATCGCGAGCTTGAGATTTTGCCGGTTCGAGATAGGTAATACTTGTAAATGATGTCCTGAGGGTTTGAAACCCCGGACTTGCACATCATAGTGCTATATTGTGGTGACTTGCACACCAGGTATGAGCGTAGGGTAGAGCACCGTTGGGGATTGTGACTTGGTCCGTCCCGGTTGTTGATTTTACCGCGTATTTGATAAAGAATTATTGATTTTTATCATGATTTGGGCTTATTGCCATACTTGGGCTTCGTGCCAATTATTTGAAATCTTTTTGCGAATTTACATCACTATTTTCCTCACGAATTGAAATATTATTGAATTCAGTCCAATTGAATTATATTATTTTGTGAACTCAGCTACGTTTATACTCAACTCGAGATTTAAATGATATTTAAAAATGTCAATGAGCTGAGCACTATTGTTTTACTGAAGCCCAAGAGGCTTATGACTATTTTCTGGACTGATTGAGGCCGAGGGCCTTTTGTGAGGATATGTTGAGTGATGTGAGGAGGCTTTCAGGCCTCGAGTGTTATGTGAGGAGGCTTTCAGGCCTCGANATTGTTGTGTGCTGGTGAGTTGGGAGTTAGCCCGTGTGCCTAATACTATACTGAGATTTGATATAGAGCCCGAGGGGCAAACTTTTGATTATTCCTTAATTGTTGAAATTGTTGTTTCCTCTGTTTTAAAAACAAATGAATTATCTGATACCTTATGGTTTTTATTGTATGATTGATTTTACTGCTTGAGATAGCATTATACTCCAGATACTTTCTAAAGGATTTTCACGGTTTTCCTGTTTTTAATAAAATGATTGTACTGTCCTTTATAGCATGATGCAGTGCTCTTTCGTGATTTCTTGCCTCTCAGTATTATTTACTCTTATTACCACTGAGTTGGAAGTATTCACTCTACTCCCTGCACCTCGCGTGCAGTTGCAGGTATTGTTCACCCGGTAGCGGGTTGTCAGCGAATTGAAGGTATTACTGTTGTAGCTGAGCAGGGTGACCGCCAGCGTTCGTGGCACCGGACTTCATTTTGAACTTGAGATTTCATCTTACATATATAGTTGACTCTGTAGTTGTGTTTCTACTTCTTAGATGCTCGTGACTTGTGACACCCCGGTCGGGCTAAGTTGGGTTGTATACATATTGTTAATCAACGTCATTTAAGCTATATTTTGTATTCGTTATGTTTATTAATTGTTAAAAAGGGGCATTGTTGTTCTGTTGGCTGGCCTTGTCTTCACGAGAGGCGCCATCACGACCAGGTTTGGGAATTTGGGTCGTGACATATTTTATATGTCGGGCGACACTTTTAAACCCTGTTTATCTACCCTACTTCTATTTTAAATTGTTTCTTTCACAAATTTTAGTTTATCTTCCACAATTTAGGCTTACCTAGTCGTAGAGACTAGGTGCAGTCACGATGCTTTACGGAGGGCGAACCGGGGTTGTGACACAAATAAAGGTAGAAAAACTAGTTTAGGTGAAATTGAGCAATAGCTTCAGCCGTAACACAAGTTAGGGGAGTAACACAATAGGAAAAAGCAGTTACTTACTAAAACAAATTTTAAAATCCAGAAACTATGCAACAAGGAATTGAAATTGAAATCGGCTCTTATCTCTTTAGTTTTGATTTTTCAGAATGTTTGGTGCTTTAGATCTGGAGTTTTGGATTTTTCAATTTCAAAGCTCTTGAAGATAAGAGGGTGAGAGGAGAAGAAGGGGTAACGGAGCTGCTGGGTCAGGAAAATGGGGACTTCTGATTTTTGGTTATCAACAGAGAAGTTGCGTTGTTCTCTCAATAAGGAAGGGGTCCTCTTCTCTTCCCTCTATGTAGGTGTAAATCTAGGTTTTAATTGGAAGGGTATGGGTTTTGGGCTAATGGTTTCAAGTGTATTTGGGCTAGGTAGGAAAATTTGGGCCTAATTTGGGTACAAGAACTAGCTCAATATCAAATTAAATCTTTTTTTCAAATTCTTTTTCTTATCTTTTCTTTTTCTTTTTCTTTAATTAAAAATACTAAAATTAAAATCCTAAATTATCTAAAAATATGAAATTAAACTTATTAACTAATTGCAAAAATTATAAAAGCTACTTAATCCTAAATTAAAAGAGAAAACATCAATAAAAGGAAAAAGTGTAAAAGTGAAGCATTTTTTTTTGTCATTTTCAATTTTGTAAAACGAGTAACTACCTATTAATCCAAAAATGTAAAAATAAAGCCTAAATGCAAATGCATGATATTTTTGATATTTTTTTAATGATTTAAATAAGTTGAACATGCGCAGAAAAATAATTCTAAAATGACAAATAATTAACAAAAATCTATTTTCTTGAAATTTTACAGGAATATTTTATGTATAGAAAAAATTAGGTGCTCACATCCCCAGAAGAGTCGCGATGATGTCGTGCCCCCTTTTTTCCCCCTCTTTACGAGGAAGAAAAGTTCGGGTTTTGACATTTATGGGGGTAATAACTCATTTCCTTTTGGGAATTGGCTATTTTGAAGAGTTACCACATAACAGATTATGGTACATTAGGGCACCTAGAGCGATTAACTCTTGGATTGGTTTGTATTACCAGAGATTTAGGGTAAGGGCTCGAAATAACCTTGAGGGGAAGGTGTTAGGAACCCCTATCGGTCCACAACGATGTGTCCCGACTGAACTTATATTTATAATTAGTCCTTTAATAAATAAATAGTTGAAACAAATAATTGCAATAAAGCCTGTTGGACATTTCATGATTCAAATAACGAGACAAAGAATTTGACAAAGTTTTGTGCATATAAAAAAAGAGTAGAGTTTCAAGCAAAGGGAATTCGGGGAAGGAGGGGTCCTAGGTTCGTTAGCCTATAGAATGACCCCATGCAATTCCCGGTAAACACTCCTCAATGAGAGGATACATGTGACATTAGCGCGCAGTCATCATATCCCATTCTACCCTAGTCCCTCCCCATGGTCATAGACTAAAGCGTTCTAGTAACCTTGACAATATCCTATGCGTACACTACCCGTCCCTTTCTTGTGGGCCCGGAGGTATTTTAGGACCTCTAAATCTGGGCAGTTCTAGAAAACCCCTAAGGTGTTTAAAAGGAGAAAATTCTACGCGACAGGCAAGAACACATAGGACTTAAAAGATAATTGCAGCAAGAAGAAGTTAAGAGGACCATTTTTACCTCCACAAGTAATGCACATAAGCAGCACGTCTCAATCACAAAAAAGAGCAATTTTTATTAGAAAAAAAGACCTAAACAAGATCTCTAAGTGGATATCAATGCACAAAAATATCCAACTTTTTTTATAAACTCAACAGTAAGGACCTAATCAGTTTGCCTACTGATTTTAAACACGTTAAAAATCTGGATGGCTTAAAATAGCAAAGATACAGTTTCAGAGTTGCAGAATTTAAAAATGCCCTATAGGATTGCCTAAATGCAGATCAGCAATGTCCTAAGAGCATGATAACTACATCAATATAGTAAAGCAATGAGCAGTTTTTAAAATGGACTCTTGAGTTCCTATAGGCATGTTGTCTAGTGATAGTGAATGGAGGTAGTATTTGAAAGAATTCATTTGAGGAAAACAGACCATTGACTAGGCCAGTTTCGAAGTAAACTAACATGAATTGTACCGACTTTTTTAAACTATATTGTTTTTTATTATATAGGTGGAATTTCTGATTTTAATCCCTATAGGCATGGTATCTAATTGTTAAGAGCTGATGTTAGAAACTTAGAGGCATTATTTCTAGTGGAAACAAATATAAATACCCGTTGTAACAGAAACCAAACTTGATCATATTCTAGGCCATGATGTCTAATTATAAAGTCATTTTAGGTCCTATAGGCATGATTTCTATTATTGGAACCATTTAAACTCTATAGGAATGGTTACTAGTATGGTAAAACAAAGATTGCAAGTATATTAATAAGATCCTATAGGCATGGTTTCTACCCGTATTACCCTACAGATATATAACTACCCACCCTTTTTTTCACTAATCACCCCAATATTTGTTTATAAATAATTATTACAGACCAGATGAACAAATTACATAAATAGATAGAAGAAAAAGAAGAAGTTGCACTATAGGGAGCCTGAAGCAGGCCCAAATAATTTTTCCAAACCTCCAATAGTCTCAAATGCCAAATTCCATAGACAATATCATTGTCTAGGTGCGTTAGAGTTCCCTAAGGATCTCAAGAATCCCGGGCAGTGCTCACACCTAGATTTAATATTTAGAATGAGTAAGTGCAGTGTAGAAGAGCCAGCTCCAGTGCATCAGAGTTCAGCGGGATCTCATAGGGATCCCAAGGCAGTCACACATTGGAGGGGGAGGACTTATGGACCTAAGAGTATGGTGGGAGTGCTTGACATGGTTTTGAAAAGATTTTGATAGAGAGTTGTATTTGAAAAGACTCAGTAGTTTTATAAATAAGAGAATTGTTTATTAAACAGTTTTAACAAGAGTTCTACAACAACAGATCACACATAAAGCCAAACAAGTTCAAAAACCTTCATACAGGGATGATTGGGGCTAGGAACACACAATATATGTAAACAGAAGTTTATTTTTTTGCAATTCAGGGGGTATCTAGTAATGCAAATAGTAAGACATGGATTCAGGGGTGCTAATTAGAGCATAATGAAAGAAACAAGGTGCCTTAGGTGGTCATGTGATTAGGGATAACTAATGATACATCATAGTAATAATTTCAAAATCAACATAGATTTAAACAACTTAGGGCAACAAAATTGCTTTTCAAAGAAAGGTTTATGCTAGAAACTAACTAGCAAGTAAACCAACATTCAAAGAAAAGGTAGAGTCAAATTTAAACAAACTATTAGTTTATAAGACATGCTGATTCTAGAAGTCAGAATAAATAACTAGGTGAAGTAATAGGTCTATTACATGTTGAACGACAAAACAAAAGATAGAAATGCTTTAAGAATATGATGAACTGAAGCAATATGAAACACATTGGTTTGAGAACTTGAATTTAAAATCAAAACATACCAGTAAAGAGAATAAATGAAGGGTAAAAAATAGAAGAGTGAAACAATTAGCCTTGGCTTGTAGCCGGCTAATTTAGTAACAAAGAAAGCAGAAAAGCTCTTGAGTGTGAGAGAGATGTGAGCTAGTGTCTGTTTCTCTCCTAAGACTATATAATTAGAGCCATTTATATAGTAGTGTGAAATCTAGGTAAAATAAGGTAAGAATCAAAATTGTTCAGTAATTTTAGAACTCAAAATAAAAATTAGTTCGAGTCTCCCTTTAATTAAGGGAATTAGTGAAAACGGTAAAGAGAAGATGACAAGTAAGGAAAGAAATCATACATAGTTGGAGTATAACAAATAAGGAAAGATTTCAAAATAGTGAAAGTATAGAACATGTATTTAGTGCTAGGTTCATAAAGGTTTACTTAAGGAAATAATCAGTTAGAATCAAGTAACAACGCAGACAAGGAAAGGGGAAATTAATTATGGCAAGCAAATTAATCAAATTTAGTAGAAAGGTAGGAATCAGAGGTTTAAAGGAAAGTGTTCAAATCAAACCAAAAAACAGGAAATTCCGAATCAATCAAAGAGAAAGTCATGCAAAGGGTCAACGTTTAGCGTATAAATAAAGTAAGACAGGGATAGTCAAGAATTGACGCACAACTCTAGCAAACATGAAAGTTAAATAATACTGATTCTGCTAGAAAGAGGCAAGTCTTGATGTGAACAATCAAGATGAACACAAGCATATAGAATTAGTGTAAGTTAGGCTAAGAAACTCAGTAGAAGCATAACAAGGCAAGACAGTCATGAGAAATTACAAGAACTCAAATTGAGAGCCCGTCAGTCATGCTATCACACAGAACCAAACAAAGAACCCTAAAAATTGGGACTTTCAGCATAGACGAGTTAAGATGTAGTAGACTCATAGAATCAGTCGAAATATGTAAGAAATAGAAGTTTAAAAATAAATAATCAGTTAAACAAGTTTTTTTTTTTTAAAAAAAGATTTCCAAAAATCCTAATTTTAGAAGAAGATGAAAAACACATGAAATCACATGATTCTTGTAAAGATCCTCAAGGATAGTGTAAAAAATTCAAGAAATAAACTCAAATCGTCCTAGATCTATACAAATCTTGGAGGTATAGAAAAGAAATTAGGGTTTCGAAAGAAACCCATAGAGAGATGAAGAAACCTATCTAGAGACCTAAAGACCGTAGCAAATATATAATGATTTGGCTTGAAATCACATTGGAATAGCTAGGAACAGGTAGAAGATGAATTATAGATGCAAGTCGGTATGGCCCTAGGCCCTTGAGAGCCTTAGAGAAGGCAAGAGTGGCATGAGAGAAGCCATTGGAAGCTTAAGAGACGATGAGAGGTCACTGGAGATTGCCTGAGATGGGAGGTCGGAGTTTGAATATTAGGGTTAGGTTGAGAGTGTTTTGAGAGTATAGAGGATTTTAGGGCGGCGGTTGTAGAGAAATTATTAGGGTTAGGGGGTTGTCTGGAATTTAAAAGGTAAGTTTTAACGAGGGTTGTTGATCTTTTAGATCAATGGCCATGATCTGATGGGGTCTTGGGTTGGGTAGGTGTATTTAGGGCCGGGTAATTTGATCAGAAATTGGGCTGGGGTATTGGGTTGAATTTAGGCTGAAATTAAAATGCAATTTGGCTAAATTTTAAATAGCAAATTTAACCCTATATAATTTATAATATGATTTCTAAAAAATAATTTTTGTGTTCCAAAATGACTTAAAATAGCTATTTAACTTTTTAAAAATATGGAAAATCATTTTATGCATTAATAACAAAATTGTGCCTTAATAGGGCTAGTATTGTAATTATATGGAAATTAGCTTAAACAATGCAAATGCAATTATAAAAAATGTAAAAAAAATACTTAAGAAATATTTTGGCATAAATATAGAATTTAGATGGATATATTACCACATCAATAATTTGAGGGATAATTATTGAAAAAGGGGATGAAATAAATCAATTTAAAGCCTTTAAAATTATAGAAAAATTATAAAAAACTTATGCATACTTATACATGCATATATGCTATTTTTAAAGTGTATATATGTGTATTAAGGGTATATAGGAAAAAATTTGGTATTAATAGGAAGAAATAAAAGAAAACAAGCTAAAATGGAAAAAATTAACTATTATCAGTTATTGCTCATTGCAATCACGAACTTCAAGGAAAATGACTATTGCAAACACATCTCTTGAAACGTGAATGCATTAAAGGAATGTCTGGGCAAAGGCTAGTCTAGTGCCTTGCAAACATAGAGCTTCATGTGATCACATAGCTGTGGAAAGAAGTGAACCGCGATAATGTTTCTGCTGATCACGAACACATAGTTGGATGGTCGGTCAACATGGTCAATTTGTATGTGGTGAAATCAGAGGGCCTAATTTCTTGCTATCAAGTCATTTCGAAAGGATACCTCGAGACCCCGAGGACGTAGAGTTATGACCGAGTCCCCTTCCTCGGAGCTCGTCGAGGCCCGACTCAAAGAAGGCGAAGATCGAGGCTATAGAAAATGGGGAACTCCCAAGGCACATGTCTAAGTCTGACAGACCCGGTCTATCCAGAGCCTAAATTAAGGCGTCGCGTCTAGCCGTCCCATCTCCATGCTTTCATAATTAATGTATATTATACCATAATCGGATTCACCTCCTATATTAAGGGAATCCTCACCACCTTGTAAGGGGCTGCTATTGCTCCAACTATTCTCCACAAGATCAATAATATCTCTCTAACCTGCTTTCTCTAACTAGCTCGAGGCCAACCTTATCATTTATTTTCTTCATACTTGTTCTTCATTTATTACTTGTAATTGGCCATAAAGAGCCTTCTTTAATTATATTCTAATTGTTATCCCTCTCCCAGTTACCCCCGATAGCTCGAGGCCTTTTATCTACCCGTCCGAAGCCCGAGCAGCAAGCCCCTCAGTTTGATTACTGCCTCGTTTTAGCTCGTGTCTCATCGTTAAAATGTCATACTTTTAGCATCAACTACTCTAACAACTAGCATAAAGAAAGATCACATATTTTTAGAGTCCTATTTACAAATTTAATTGTCGTTACCATTTTCACGGTGAACAGTTTGGCGCCCACCGTGGGGCTAAAAATAATAATAATTATTTTTTTGCTGGTTTCATTGCTGAAACGCAAGTTATCGTTCATACTTTTTCTTGTCCAAGATCTTTTGATTTCAGGTCAAACTTTCTGGCTCGGTGAATGGAGTTTAGAACGACGACCCCAAAAACCACTTGGAAAATGGTGTGGCTGTTTTGGTTGCTGGCGCGCCATCATAGAGCCCAGATAATGTGCGAGGACCGATCCCAAATAATTCTTGTGTAAGGTTGGGTAGAAGGCATCATGTAGGCTTGCTTGACTTGGATATCTCAGGTTGAGCATCGGTCGCGCTACCCAGATTTGGGGCATGGCAAGCTTGGTATTAAAGCTAAAGTTTTTAAAAGTGTCCTAGGATATTTTAGACCCGTGTCTAGTAGAGTCCTTATTATCCGTGTGTTGTTGATCAAATCTATAGTTAGGAGTCTACTTGGGCATTTTGGAATGGTACCGTTTTTGATATTCTAGATCGTGCGATAGAGCTGATTAGAAGATTTTTCTCCCTTTTAACTCGTGCATCATTCTAAGTTTTAATACATGGCACCTAAGAATAAGGAAAGGAGTGGCCAATGGTCTAGTTCCACCTAGGAGCGGAAATTGATTCTTTGCGTGATGTTATGGGTGGGGAACCCGAGGGGCAAAGACACTCCCCCGACCATAATGCCTCCTAATTCCACTACTCCAGCTGAGAATGCACCGGTTCCCACTCTTGTGGAGAATGCGCCAATTCCTCCTCTAACTGATATTACAGTTCCACCTCGAGCCTCAACTTTTAGCCTAGTGTTTCTGATGGGGACCTTAGAGAAACCATACAGATGTTGACTCAAAAATTTGGCTTCACGGGCCTAGATATTGAATGCTACACCTATTTCTCCTATCCAGCAAGGGGATTCTGCTAGTTCCAGGGTAAACATATTTCTTTAGTTGGATCCTTCGGTGTTCACAAGTACTAAGCCCGAGGAGGATCCTAAGGACTTTATTAATGAGATACACAAGACTCTTCACGTTACGCGTGCCATAGAGATATAAATATTGGAGGTGGCCTATTATTGTCTTAAGTAGGTGTTGTACTCATGGTTCGAGCCATGGGAGGAGTCATGTAAGGTGGGTAGCCCTCTGGTAAAGTAGAGAGAGTTGAGGATAATTTCATTGATCATTTATTGCCTTCGAAGACTAGGGCATTCCATGCCGCCGAGTTTGAGAACATGAAGCAAGGTAGTATGAGTGTGTGGGATTACCATATGAGATTCGCACGTTTGTCCAAGTATGATATTTACATGATGCACACGATGGATGTTAGGGTGCATTGGTTTGTTCAAGGTCTTATCCCTTAGGTTATCAACAAGGCCGCTACAACCTTCTTGAATTTCGACATTGATTATGGGAAGATGATGGAATTTTCTCAAGCCACCAAAGAAAAAAAATTGAAGAATAGAATGGAATGAGAGGGTAGCAAAAAGGCCCGGTCCGCAGGCAACTTTGGTGGTTCTTCCAGTAGGAGTAGAAGTGGAAGGGTAGAATTCAAGTGGGGTAATCTAGACCAATACAGTGCTTCACTCAGTCTTTTGCCGGTGTATCGCCATCAGGGTCGGCTCAACACCAGTGGAGTCAATTCAGGCTTAGTCAGGGCATCATTGGATCTTTTCATGAGGTCAGTCAGGTAGGAAATTTCTTTCGCAATAGAGGCTCACATGCCCTAGGTATGGAAAGATACACTCAGGAGTCTACTATATGGACCATCCTGTATGCTACGGGGTGTGGTCCTAGGGATCATATTCAAAAGAATTTCCCTTCATCCCATAAGAGCATTGGTAGGGGTATGGTGCAGCTAGACAGTTCAGCAGCCACTGCTTCTACAACACCTCCTTTCACTCGAGGTACTCCAACACCCACAAGGCGTGGTGCAACTAGGGGTGGTGCACAAAGTTTAGGAGGACTCAACAGGTTCTATGCTACGAGGGATCGCCAGAGTTTAGAGACTTCTCCAGATGTTGTCACAGGTATATTGATTGTCCAATATCATGATGTATATACTTTAATATATCCTGGTTCCACCTTGTCATATTTCACTCCTTATGTTTCCATAGAATTCGGGATAAAACTGGAATAGCTTTGTGAGTCGTAATATGTATCAACTCCAATTGGTGAGTCTATTATTGTCACGCAGTTTGTATTGTCGCAGTTCATGGTCTATACACATAATCCAGCCTCATTGAATTGGGGATAGTGGATTTTGACATGATAATAAGGATGGACTGGCTTCACTCGTGTTTAACCAAGTATGATTGCCTTACCAGAACCATGAGATTTGAGTTTCCATAGGGGCCAGTTATTGAGTGGAAGGGGGATATATTTGGTCGGATGAAACCCTTTTCTATAAAATCCCCCCTTCCAGTTATTGAGGTTTGATAGGTTTCTATATCATTTGCGGAAATCGGTAGTTCAGAAGTTCTTAGGCTTGAATCTGAGGGTGATTTGGTGTTTCGATGTTGTTTTGGGTGTTCTGAAGGTTTGACTAAGTTTGACTGTTGAATATTACTTGTTGGAATTTTTGGTAGAGGTCCCGAGGTCTTCTAGTTGATTTCAGATGGCTGACAAAAATAGGATGGGATTTGAGGAAATCTTGAATATTTCCTTCAGTTGTCATAACTGCATCTGTGAAGTAGAGACCGCAGGTGCGATGGCCACAGATACGAAGAGGGACTGCACTCCGAAGATGAGGGATTTGGGGAGATGAGGAAAGACCGCAGGTGCAGAAAGAGGAACGCACCAGCGAAACCGCAGGTACAGGTATTGGGCTATAGAAGCGGCTATGGGCGGTTAAGTAAAAACCGAAGATACGGGAAAAAGGGTCACAAGTGCGATATGCCAGAAAGTATATAAGGAAACCTTCGTGAATTTTGGCCATCTCTCACCATTTTTCATTCGGATTTTGAGGTTCTTGGAGATTTTTGAAGAGGGAATCAAGGGGATGCTCATTGAGGTAAGTTATTTGAGCTTAACACTTGTGATTATGGTAAATTTCAGTTCTTTAAGCGTGAAATTGGTAGAAATTATGGATGAAATAGAGGAGTTAGGGCTTGGAAATTTGAGAGTTTAATTTGAGGATTTGAGGGACAATTTGATGTTGGATTTTGATGATTTAGGTATGCATATACTCGTGCATGAAAGGAGTTTTTAGTTTTGGATTTTTGTCGGATGTCGAGACGTGGTCCGAAGGGCCGGGTTTGGGTGAATTTCAAGATTTTGGTTTAAATTGATAATTTTTCATATAGAATTGGTTCATTTTCCAATATTGATTGCATTGTAATGCTTCTGGTTAGACTCGGGACATTCAAAGGCTGATTCCAAAGGCAGGGGTGTCACAGAGTAGGGATTTGACCAGTTTGAGGTAAGTAATAATTGTAAATCTTGTCCTGAGGGTATGAAGCCCGTGATTTCACATTGTTTCACTACTTTGAGGTGACACACATGCTAGGTGACTGGCATGTGGGCATTCACCATTAGGGATAGTAACTTGGTCCGTCCTTTACAACTTTAAAGTTGCGTATTTGGCTGAAACTATATGATACTTGTGTGTTTTTTAAGGAATTGCCATAAATTGGGCCGAATGCCATATTTGGGCCTCGTGCCAAAGCTTTTTGGACCCTTAGTGTTATGATTTAAGATTTATACTCAGTCATGCTCTATTTATTGATAATCATAATTCAGTCGTTGCTACTCCGTTTAGATGCATAAAATGATATTTTGCGAAGAGCACCCTACTTATACTGATAGCCCAAGTCGCTTGAGAGGTTTATGACTGACTGAGGCCGAGGGTCCATTTTTGTGAGGATATTGAGAGTATAGCACGTGAATTGCCTGTGCAACACGTAAGTTGTCCATGCGGATTCAGATATTAATGTTATAGCATGTGAGTTGTCCGTACGGATTATAGCGCTTAGGCTGTAGGAGCCCCTCTGAAGTCTGCACACTCCTAGTGAGCGCGGGAATCCTAAATGAGTGATATTAGATATGCCTGAGGGGCTGATTTTGAGTGATTCTATGTCCGAGGGGTTATTTATGATGTTCATCTCTTTTACTCCCATTTGCATTGAGTCTCTGTTGAAACTGTTGAAAAATATCTTCAAATGGTTTTATTGAAACTTGATTTTTATCGAGATGATTTGACTCATATACGGATTTGGAAGCATGTTGTACTTACTGATATTCCATGATGTGGTCTTTATGTGGCTCCAACTGCTTAGTTTTTATTTACCTTTATTAATTGCTGAGTTTTCCTACTCACATTACTCTCTACACCTTATGGGCAGATCCAGGGGTTGCTGGATGTGCTAACGAGCGTTGATTATATCCATCGCCCATCTGTAGAGTTAGGAAGGTAGCTGTATGGCGATTGCAACCTTTCTTTTCTTCCTCCTCTCTTACGTCAAATATTATTAGTTGTTTTCTGGACTGTCTTAGCCTCAGTTTTTATCAAACAGTCCTTGATAGATTCTCATGACTTGTGACACCATGATGTCGGGCTTTTCATTCCGCACTGTGTTATTTGGATTTATCTTATATAGTTTTTATTATTTAAATAGCTTGATGAAATACTTATTTTAAATATTAGGTTGTTTTGATAAAAGAATCAGCTTGCCTAGTTCCATGTTAGGCTTCATCACGACATGGTATATTTGGGTCGTAAGAAGTTGGTATTAGAGCCTAGGTTACGTAGGTCTCATGAGTCATGAGCATGTTTAGTATAGTCTTGCGGATCGGTAAGGAGACACCTGTACTTATCTCCGAGAGGCTGCAGAACCTTTAAGAAAACTTCATATTCTTTAATTATTGGTATGCGAATCTATTGATTCTGGTAGCTAATCTTATGTTATTCCATTCTCTCATAGATGGTAAGCACACGTGCTACCGGTCAGGACGAACGCCCACCAGTACCACCAGTTGGGGCCACGAGAGGCCGAGGTCCCATTCAAGGCCATGGTAGGGGCACAGGTATAGCCCGCACAGCAGCTAGGGCAGCATCTGCAGATCCACCAGCCGCCCTAGTACATGATGAGGTCCCAGTTATGGACGCTTCAGTAGGACCAACTCAAGCCTTAACTGTGCATATTATTATCCTAGGTCTTTAGGAGGCCTTAGCTCAGATCTTAACCATGTGCATCAATCTTGCTCCGGCGGTTGCTGTTTCTACTATAGAAGCTACATCCCAAGGTGGGGGAGGCACTTAAACTCCCACCGCCCGCACACCCAAGCAGGCTATTCTAGGACTGTAGACACATGAGGCACCAACAGCCCAGCCAGTTGCACCTGCTCATGATTATATGGTATTATGCTTGATGACGAGCAGCGCATATTGGAGAGGTTTGGTAGACTTCAACCCTCGAATTCTAATGGTACAGAGGGCGAGGATTCCCAGGATTTCTTCGAGAAGTGTTAGAGGATTCTACGTAAAACAGGTATTCTAGAGACCAGTGGGATCTCGTTCACTACCTTTTAGTTCCTTAGAGTTGCCTTTACTTGGAGGGAGGCTTATGAGATGAGTAGGCCTGTTGGTGCAATGCCCCTTACCTGGCAGCAATTCCCTATTCTCTTTTTTGAGAATTATGTGCCACAGTGTTGCAGAGAGGAGCTGCGCAGGTAGTTCGAGCAGTTGTGTCAGGATGATATGAATGTGATACAATATGAGATGAGGTTTTCTCAGTTAGCCCGTTATGCTATCTGGTTGGTTCCCACAGATAGGGAGAGGATCAGGAGGTTTGTTAATGACCTCTCATATCAGTTAAGGATTCTTATGACCAGAGAGGTGGTGTTCGGTGCTTCTTTTGAGGATGTGGTTGACATTGCTCGGGAGATAGAGTCAGTTTTTCACCAGGAGCGAGTTGAGAAGGAGGCCAAGAGGCCTCGCAGATCTGGTAGTTTTGGTGGCATTCCTTTTGGAGGTGAGTTTCAGCACGACAGAGTCATCCATTCAGGCATGCTCAGTCAGCTTGTCCAGGCTACTATGGTAGATCATCTAGCCACTGTTCTCACAATTCACATCAGGTCTACTCGTCGCTCATTGACCTTCAGCATAGAGCTCTCATCATGCCTCGTCTGCTCAGGTTTCTACAGGTAGTTCCACAGGGTATCAAGAGAAGAAATTCCGTCAGAGGAGGGGTTGTTTTGAGTGCGAGGACCTTGGTCATATCAATAGAGATTGCCCAAGGTTGTTTAGTGGGGTTCCATAACAAAGTTCTAGGCCATTGACTTCAGCAGTAGTTATTTCACCACCCGCCCAATTAGCTAGGGTGGGGGGACTGTAAGATAGGGATCACCTTACGGGGGAGGTCCATTAGGTGGTGGTTAGACCTGTTTCTATGTACTCCCAGCCAGACCAGATGCTATTGCTTTAGATGTTGTGATCACAGGCATTGTCTTAGTGGTCCACAAAGATGCCTCTATATTATTCAATCCTGGTTCCATTTTTTCATATGTGTCTCCATATTTTGCTCATTGTTTGGATATGCCCCATGAGTCTCTTATTTCATTTGTTCGTATATCTACTCCGGTGGGTGAAACTGTTGTTGTGGACCACGTACACCGGTCATATCTGGTGAGTATTAGGGGTTTGGAGATCCGAGTAGACCTCTTGTTGCTTAGTATGGTTGAATTTGATGTGATATTGGGCATGGATTGTTTATCTCCATGTCACGCTATTTTGGATTATCAAGCTAAGATAGTGACAATGGCTATGTCGGAGGTGCCACGGATTGTGTGGCAAGGTTCGACGGATTATGTTTCCAGTAGGGTTATTTCATGCTTGAAATATCCATGGATGGTTGGGAAGGTTTTTTTTTCTTATTTAGCCTTTTTGAGCGATATTAGTACAGAGACTCCTTCCATTGATTTAGTTCCTGTAGTGAGGGACTTTCCAAATGTGTTTCCTGCAAATTTGTCGGGCATGCCACTAGACAGGGATATTGACTTCGGTATTGATTTGGTTCTGGGCACTCAGCCCATTTCTATTCTACCGTATCGTATGGCACCGGCGGAGTGAAAGGAATTAAAGGAGAAACTTCAGGAACTCCTTGATAAGGGGTTTATTCGGCATAGTGTGTCACCTTAGGGTGCATCTGTCTTATTTCTGAAGAAGAAGGATGACACTATAAGAATGTGCATTGACTACAGTTAGTTGAACAAAGTCCGAATCAAGAAAAAGTATCATTTTCCTCGTATTGATAATTTATTTGACCAGCTTTAGGGAGCGAGTGTGTTCTCCAAGATTGGCCTCAGGTCATGGTATCACCAGTTGAAGATCAGGGACTCAGATATTCTTAAGACAACTTTCATGACCCGATATGGTCATTATGCATTCCTTGTGATGTCTTTTGGGCTGACCAATGCCCCTGCAACATTCATGCATGATAAGCATTTTTCGGCCTTATCTCGACTCCTTTGTTATTATTTTCAATGATGATATTTTGGTGTACTCGCATAGTCAGGAGGATCATGCTAAGCATTTGAGAGTTCTATAACAACGGTTGAGGGCAGAGAAGATTTATACAAAGTTCTCCAAGTGTGAGTTTTGGCTCAGTTCAGTAGCGTTCTTGGGGCACGTGGTGTCTAGTGAGGGTATTCAGGTTGATCCTAAGAACATAGATGCAGTCCTGAGTTGGCCCAGATCGTCCATAGCCACATAGACTTGTAGATTTCTTAGTTTGGCTAGTTACTACTATCGGTTCATTCAGAGATTTTCATATATTGCATCACCCTTGACCATATTGACCCAAAAGGCTGCTTCTTTCAAGTGGTCGGATGAGTGTAAGGTGAGCTTTCAGAAGCTAAAGTCTGCCTTGACCACGGATCCAATGTTAGTTTTTCCATTAGCTTTAGGTTCTTATACAGTATATTGTAATGCTTCTAGAGTTGGTAATGGGTGTGTGTTGATGTAGTAGGGTAGAGTGATCGCTTATTCTTCTCGACAGGTGAAGCCCCATGATGAGAACTACCCTATTCATGATTTGGAGTTGGCTGACATTGTTCATGCATTAATGATTTGGATGTATTATCTCTATGGTGTGTCTTGTGATGTGTTTATTGATCATTGTAGCCTCAAGAACTTGTTCAAGTAGAAGGATATCAATTAGAGGCGCTGGAGATGGTTGGAGCTGCTAAAGGACAATGGTATTACTATTTTGTACCATCCAGGAAGGCCAATATAATGGCTGATGCCTTGAGTAGGACGGCGGTGAGTAGGGGAATTCTTGCATTTAGTCCTGTTAGGGAGTGACCACTTGCGGCTGATGTTCATGCCTTGGCCAATCAATTTGTGAGGTTGGATATTTTGGAGCCCAGTCGGATCTTAGCTTGTGTGGTTTCTCAGTTTTCTGTGTTTGATCGTATCAGAGAATGCTAGTATGATGATCCTCATTTGCTAGTCCTCAAGGACAGAGTTTAGCACGGAGATGAAATAGATGTGACTATTGAAGATGATGTGGTATTGAGGATGCATCACCAAATATATGTGCCCAATGTAGATGGGCGTCGGGAGTTGATTCTAGAGGAGGCCCATAGCTCGCGGTATTCCATCCATTCAGGTGCCATGAAGATGTACCAAGATTTGAGACAACATTATTGGTAGAGGAATAGTTGGGTTTGTAGCTCGGTGTATCAATTGTCAGTAGGTGTAATATGAGCACCAGAGACTGGGTTACTCGCTTCAATAGATAGATATTCCAGAGTGGAAGTGGGATCGGATCACCATGAATTTAGTAGATGGACTCCCACAAAATTTGAGGAAGTTCGATGTTATTTGGGTGACTGTGGATCGGCTGACCAAGTCCGCACACTTCATTCTTGTGTGTACTACCTATTCTTTAGAGTGGTTGTCTGATATTTATATTCAAGAGATTGTTCGTTTATATGGTGTCCCATATTCTGTCGTTTCAGAAAGGGGACTCAGTTTACATTGATGTTTTGGAGGGTCGTGCAGTGAGAGTTGGGTACTTAGATTGAGTTGAGTACATCTCTACACCCTCAGATGGACGGACAGTCCGAGCGCACTATTTAGATATTAGAGGACATGTTGCACGCTTGTGTTATTAATTTTGGGGGATCATGGGTCCAGTTTCTACCGCTCGCGGAGTTTGCATATAACAACAATTATCAGTCGAGTATTCAAATGTCTCCATATGAGGATTTAGATGAGAGGCGGTGTAGATTTACAGGTGGTTGGTTTGAGCCAGGCGAGGCAAGGATTTTGGGTACAGACTTTGTTTAGGATGCTTTGGACAAGGTGAAAGTGAACTAGGAGCGGCTTCTTATAGCCCAGTCGAGACAAAAGAGTTATACTGACAGGAAGGTTCGTAATGTGTCTTATATGATGACAGGATGTTTCATGAATAATAGCCCCGTTTCCACATTTTTGGTTCTTTATGTGTTCCTCAGCTATATTTCATGGTATCGTGTGGGATGGTTCGGGTCCGGAGTGGTTTTGGTGTAAAATGAGACACTTAGTCTCTCATTTAGAAGTTTAAGTTGGAAAAGTCAACTGTATGTTGAGTTATGCGTAGATGATCTCGGATGTGAATTTTGATGGTTCGATTAGCTTTGTTAGGTTATTTAGGACTTCGGAGCATGTTGGGAATGAGATTTTGAGGTCTTTGGTAGAATTAGGCTTGAATTGGCAAAATTGGAAATTTGGTGATTCTCGGTCGGCAGTGAAAATTTTAATTCGGGATGGGAATAGAATTTCCGAAATTAGAGTACGGCCGTAGTGTCATTTCTGACATTTATGTCAAAATTTCAGATCATTCAGGCAAGGTTTGATAGGTTTTGGCATCGTTTGCAAAATTCGGAAGTTTAGAAGTTCTTAGGATTATATCTGATGGTGATTTGGTATTTCGATATTTTTTTGGGTGTTCCGAAGGTTCGACTAAGTTTGAATGTTGGTATATGACTTGTTGAATGTTTGGTAGAGGTCCTGAGAGCCTCGAGTTGATTTTGGATGGTTGATGGATCAAGGATAGGATTTGAGGAAATGCTGAAGATTTCCTTCAGCTGTCAGAATTGCACATGCGGAGTAGGGACCGCAGGTGCGACGGACGCAGATGCGGAGAGGGACCACACTATGTAGATAGGGGATTTGTGGAGCTGAGACAAGACCGCATGTATGGAAGGAGGAGCTCATCTTCGAGACTGCAGGTGTAGGTATTGGACCGCAGAAGCAGTTATGAGCGGATAAGTGAAAACCACAGATGCGGTTGTTTTAACTGCATGTGGGGAAAAAGGACCGCAGGTGCGAGATGCTGGGAAAGAAAGTATATAAGGAACCCTTCAAAAATTTTGTCCATTATTCACTATTTTTCATTCGGATTTTGAGGCTTTTGGAAGGTATTTAAGAGGGAATCAATGGGATACTCATTGATGTAAGTTATTTGAGCTTAATACTTGTGATTATGGTAAATTTCAGTTGTTTAAGCATGAAACTGGTAGAAATTAGGTATGAAATTAAGGGGTTTGGGCTTGGAAATTAGAGTGTTTAATTTGAGGATTTGAGGGACTATATGATGTCAGATTTTGATGATTTCGGTATGTATAGACTTTTGAGTGAAAGAAGTTTCTCATTTTGTGATTTTTGTTGGATTCCGAGATGTGGGGCCGGGTTTGGGTGAAAATCGGTATTTTGGTTTAAATTGATACTTTTTCGTATGGAATCGGTTCATTGACCTATATTGATGGAATTGTAATTCTTTGGTCAAACTCAGGACGTTTGTAGGTATTGGACCGCAGAAGCAGTTATGAGAGGATAAGTGAAAACCGCAGATACGGTTGTTTTAACTGCATGTGGGGAAAAAGGACCGCATGTGCGAGATATGGGGAAAGAAAGTATATAAGGAACCCTTCAAAAATTTTGTCCATTATTCACTATTTTTCATTCGGATTTTGAGGCTTTTGGAAGGTATTTAAGAGGGAATCAATGGGATACTCATTGATGTAAGTTATTTGAGCTTAATACTTGTGATTATGGTAAATTTCAGTTGTTTAAGCATGAAACTGGTAGAAATTAGGTATGAAATTAAGGGGTTTGGGCTTGGAAATTAGAGTGTTTAATTTGAGGATTTGAGGGACTATATGATGTCAGATTTTGATGATTTCGGTATGTATAGACTTTTGAGTGAAAGAAGTTTCTCATTTTGTGATTTTTGTTGGATTCCGAGATGTGGGGCCGGGTTTGGGTGAAAATCGGTATTTTGGTTTAAATTGATACTTTTTCGTATGGAATCGGTTCATTGACCTATATTGATGGAATTGTAATTCTTTGGTCAAACTCAGGACGTTTGTAGGTATTGGACCGCAGAAGCAGTTATGAGAGGATAAGTGAAAACCGCAGATACGGTTGTTTTAACTGCATGTGGGGAAAAAGGACCGCATGTGCGAGATATGGGGAAAGAAAGTATATAAGGAACCCTTCAAAAATTTTGTCCATTATTCACTATTTTTCATTCGGATTTTGAGGCTTTTGGAGGGTATTTAAGAGGGAATAAATGGGATACTCATTGAGGTAAGTTATTTAAGCGTAATACTTGTGATTATGGTAAATTTCAGTTGTTTAAGCATGAAACTGGTAGAAATTAGGGATGAAATTAAGGGGTTTGAGCTTGGAAAGTAGAGAGTTTAATTTGAGGATTTGAGGGACTATTTGATGTCAAATTTTGATGATTTCGGTATGTATAGACTTTTGAGTGAAAGAAGTTTCTCGTTTTGTGATTTTTGTTGGATTCCGAGATGTGGGGCCAGGTTTGGGTGAAAATCGAGATTTTGGGTGAAAATCGGGATTTTGGTTTAAATTGATAATTTTTTGTATAGAATCGGTTCATTGACCTATATGGATTGCATTGTAATGCTTTGGTCAAACTCAGGGCGTTTGTAGGCCCATTCCAGAGGCAAGGGCTTCACAGAGTAGGGATATGACCGATTTGAGGTAAGTAATGATTGTAAATCTTGTCATGAGGGTATGAAACCCCGAATTTCATATCGTTTCACTACTTTGAGGTGAGACATATGCTAGATGGCGGGCGCATGGGCGTTCACCGTTGCAGATTGTGACTTGGTCCATCCCATAGCAACTATTAAGTTGCGTATTTGGCAGAAACTATATGATACTTGTGTGTTTTAGAAAGAATTGCTATAAATTGGACTAAATTCCATATTTGGGCCTCGTGCCAAAGCTATTTGTACCCTTAGGGGCTTTTTCTTATTATCCTCTCATTGTTTTCATTTAAGATCTATACTCAGTCAAGTTTTATTTACTGATATCATAATTCAGTCTTTACTACTTCATTTTGATGCATAAAATGATATTTTGGTTTGAGCACCCTACTTTTACTGATAGTCCGAGTGGCTTGTGAGATTTATAACTGAGTGAGGCTGAGGGCCTGTTTTTGTGAGGATATTGAGACTATAGCACATAAGTTGCCCGAGTAGTATGTGAGTTGTCCGTGCAGATTCTGATATTGATATTATAGCATGTGAGTTATCTGTGCAACACGTGAGTTGTCCATGCAGATTATAGTGCTTCGGTTGTAGGAGCCCATCCAGAGTCTGCACACCCCAGTGAGCGTGGGTACACTGAGTGAGTGATATGAGATATGCCCGAGGGGCTGATTTTGTGCCAGACGGGCTGTTTATGATGTTCATCACTGTTACTCTCATTTGCATTGAGTCTCTGTTGAAACTGTTGAAAAATATCTTCAAATGATTTTTACCGAAACTAGATTTTTCTTGAGATGATTTGACTCATATACCGATTTGGAAGCATGTTGTACTTACTAAGATTCCATGATGCGGTTCCTACTACTCAGTCTTTATTTACCTTTATTACTTATTGAGTTGGCGTACTCAAATTACTCCCTACAACTTGTGTGCAGATCCAGGGGTTGCTGGATGTGCTAGTAGCATGGTAGGTGCATGGCAATCACAGCCTTGCTTTTCTCCCTCCTATATTCCTTCAGATATTAGTAGTTGTTTTCTAGACTATATTAGTCTTAGTTTTTATCAAACAATCCTTGATAGATGCTCATGACTTGTGACATCCCGATGTTGAGCTTTTCATTCTGCACTGTGTTATTCGAATTTATTTTATGGAGTTCTTATTATTTAAATAGCTCGATGAAATCCTTATTTTGAATATCGATTTTTTTGATAAAAGAATTAGATTGCGTAATTCCATGTTAGGTGCCATAACGATATGGTAGATTTGGGTGACAGCTAATGCTTTCTAGTTGCTCTTAACCGAAAATCCATGGGTAGTTTGGATCACTTAGGGTTATATCAAAGGTCGTTAGCCAAGGAAGTTCACCGAACGGCTAGTTTGGGAGTTCGACTTATGGTTTCTAGAAAAAGTAGGGTGATTGTGCAAAATAAGGCTGAATCATCATTCGTAGTAAATGTCATTGTTAAATAAAATGATGATCGCTATTACTACAGCCGAAGGAGGGAATTTGTTTACCGTGAAAATGGTAACAACAATTAAATTTTTAAATGTGATTCTAAAAATACGTGATCTATTCCCGAGCTAGTTTTTTAGGGTGATTAGTGCTAAAACATGAAGCATATTATTGAAAAGAGAGTTAAGCAAGACAGTAATCAAACCAGAAGGGGCTATTGCCCGGGCGTAAGATCAGCTAGTAGATACGTCGGGGCCGAGGTTCGAGCCTATCTCGGGCTATCGAGGGTATTCAGGAAGGTGATAACAGTTAAAATATAGCTAAGAAAGGCTCTATACTATCAATATTGAGCGAAACAATATAGAACAAGTGAGAAATGATAAAGTGCTAAGGCGACCTCAAGGTCGATGAAGATGAACAATTTAGAAGAGAGAGAGAGAGAGAGAGAGAGAGAGGTACTATTGCATTTGTGGAGAAGTGGAGCAACATCAGTTCCCCCTGATAAAGAGGCTGGGACACCCCCTTATATAGGTAGGAGATTCTTTAGAATATAAAATGTGTTAAATAGCAATAATACAGAGATAGCTTGGCTAGATCTAACACCTTAGAATAGACCTCAGGCAGGCCGACCTTGTTAGGTCTAATCGTGTGCCCTGGGATCCTCCCCCTCGCTTACCGTGGTTCGCTGCTCTAGTCGAAACAAAATCAACTCTTAGGCGAACCTCGAGGATGGGCTCCGACCTCGGCTCTAATTTCGTGGGTTGTGACCGCAAGATGACACGTCGATGGAGAATTTAGGCTCCAGGATTCACCGGACACAGACAGTCTCCACGTTTCTTAGAGTAAAAGGCGACGGGGAGTGAAGAGAAACGATCCTGAACTCTTATTTCCTTCGGCGTCCCTGAGAATGGTTGCGGGCTGTGAAGGTGCGCTATGTGCACCATTACTGCAGATTCCATTATTGACTGCGGCGGTTGGCTCCCTTTAATGTGCCCACAATGCTCTTATAAAAATTTGCTTCTTCCCATTTAGATCCCATTCAGCACCTTTTTGTGAAGTCTGTTTTTCCCCTATTCCTTTGTTTCTTCCTATGAGCGCGACCTTCCCCACTTTCCTCTTCTCTTGGACTATTTCAAGGATGGTGAACATTTCTATTACTGCTTCTCATGTGATTGTGGGCTCGTCCTGTTCGTTCTTCTCTCAAGGTGAAGTGACAACTCTTCCTGGTGTTGAGGAGTTCGTCCCGGGACCCTTCGCAATGACTTTAGATTTTAGGGTCGAGAGACCCTCCTCGAAATTAGGATGTCGTGAACCGATAACTCGATATATCAGTTCCATAATGGATATAGGGATAGTGAGGGACAATTGCTTCTGGGGGGATGCTGTGCTCGTGGAGATTTCTGCTCGAGATGAAGACATTACGACTTATAGGTTTTTGAGCGTGTATACTTACCCATTTACTTTAGGATCGGCGGGACCATCTTTGCCCCTGATAGACCCTGTGGTTCTTGATTTCTGCCGGAATTACCTGGTAACTCTTGGTCAGATCCATCCTTTATTCTGACGTGTCATTTATATGATCAGGCATTGTTAGAGCATGACAGAGGGGATGCCCTTCACCTTGAATCACTTGATTCAGATGTACAGCCCTCGCCTCCTTTGCAGAGGCTTAATCAAGCTTCGCTGTCAAGCCTCGATGTCTCTTTTTGCTTGTACCGAGGAGTTTGGGGACGACGGACGATTGAGTCGATTTGTCTAAGTGAGGACATCTGATTTGATCCCAACAGAAAGGATGCTATTTTCTAAAAAGTAGAACACCGTGCGTTAGTGGATGCAAGGCTTCTGCTTCCCTTTGATGATTTCTCCTTATGTTCCTTACTTTGTCATTTCTTTTATGTTTTTCCAGCCACAGCGGTCTATCCTAGAGTGGTGCCGAATCAGCTAGATTGGGCCAGCCGTTTATACTTGGTTTGCCCGTATAATAATCGTACGTGGCGGGATCTTTCTCGAGCCAGATAGGAGGCAAAAAATCATTGTAAGTTTCGAGTTCTTACGTATCCGCACAATTTAGTGCAGTTTGCCGCTGACAACTTTTTCCTTTCTACGCATTTAATACTTATACATATGTAGGCTTGGGAAGGGTCGTACTGATGATGGAGGTGTCTCCCACCAAAGGGTATACCCAGATGCTTAACAAGGAGAAGAAAAGGCAAAGGGATGCTCCGACCGATCTGCCGGAGCCAAAAAGGATAAAAGTGGAGGAGCCCAAGGTTGGCTTATATATTCCGGCTTCTAGTGCGGTGGGAAATCCTCGTGCTAAAGGTTTTGGAGAAAACAACCCCTTGGCAACCTCCGAAGATCGTTCGGGACCGGTTGCTCCTCGGGCCGACGGGATAAATGCCTCCTGACAGGAGCCCGATGCTGATGCGGACCGTTTTCAATGTGGCAAGGCTACATATGGGGTATCAATTACTGGTTTGACTCAGCAAGTGGACGGAGTCCTTCCCACACCGGGATGTCCTTAGCAGATGTTTTGAAGGAGGCTTGATCGGTGGCCCGGAATGAACGGGGGTCGGACATTCAAACTGATCCTATTGGCTCGTTGGTTATTATTGATTCCCCGAAAGGGGGATTACTTCAATCTCTAGAGTACGAGATGAGCTTTATATGGATCTTCTCAAGGCGGGTGCACTGGTCAAAGGTGGAGACATAATTGGTAGGCCGGCGATCACTCTTAAGGGTAGCACCGGGGTCAATGCTTCCTCTATTTTCGACGAGATGGGCAGGCTTTGTGAGCGGGTAGCCTCCTTCATCCTATTTCTATTGCTTCAGGCCATTCTGAACTCTATTTCCTTAACTTTTTTATGCTCTTGCAGGTCGAAGCGCTTTATAGCCAAGCTCTCGCCCAGTATCAGGATGACGTGAGCCGTCGCGAATGTGAGAAAGTCATTTTCACTGAACATGTTATTCATCCTTTGCTCGTGCTATTATTTGAGTTTCCACGGGATTCCACTACTTTTAATCTCTTAGGCCGTAACTCATGCAGTTTGAGAGGGAGATGCTTTTAGTGAGAAGGGAGCTTCAGGCTAAGGATGCTGAAATCCTTGAGCTCAATTGCCGCGTGGAAGAGGTGATTTCTGAGAGGGACAGCCTTACGAGTAGAGTCACCTTGATTGAGCATCAGCTTCAGAATGCAACGGAGGATAGTGGTAAGTACAAGAATCTCCATTCCGGGATTGTGGCTTCACTGCTTCGGATCAGAGCCGAGGCCGAGGCACTTGTATCTTTACATGGGGAAGGAGCGGCCGCTGAAGATTTTTGTATGGAGAGGGCCTTTGAAGGGGCAGGCCCAACTTTACCCCAAGCTGCAGGCCGTGCTTGGCCGGAACATCAAAGGTTAACCACCGGGGGCGCATTGGAAGGCAGCTCTGTCACGCCCCAAATTTGAGGGACATGACGAACGCTCAGCTGGGTATCCCCAGTCAAGAGAACCTGGGTGCCTTTTCTATCCCACGTGTTGCCCCGCATTTTTATTACCTATTAACCAAGTGAAATAGCCATTTATAGGAGATGGACTCCATTAACCAAACTCTACAAACCTATCAATAACAATTTCCATTTTTTTTAGTATAATACAAATATTCCAAGTTTTATACATCATTGCCAAACATCAATATTTATCTTTTAAATTCCTATGCCCGAAACTACCCACAACCTATCTACGGAGCCTCAAAATACAATTGAAGAATAATATGGAAATGCCGGCAACAAGGCTCTGGCTATACCTTATACAAACATTAAAACAAGATCCCAAAAGAGAAGTGGCATGAGCCACATAGGGCCCCGAATGGAAAGGGGCTCGCTGAATCAGCTGACGGGAAGTGATGAGGAGCTACGGTCGGTGGACTAGAGTACATGCTATGGATCCACCTACAATCATAACACGAATGTAGCGCCTCCGGCAAAAGGGACGTGAGTACATTTGAATTGTACTGGTATGTATGAACAAACTTTGCCCTAAGTAAACTCAAACCATACACAAGTAGGTAACAGTAATAGAAACAAAAATCAAATGCACAAAAAAAAGGAACAATCAAGCCAAACAAGTTTACAATCTCCCCTTTTTCCCTTCAACATTTCCACATCAATGATTTCACAATTTGATACACTAGTAGAGAACAGTAATAGAAGCCGCAACCAAACACACATAAAAGGAACAATCAAGCCAAACAAGTTTACAAACTCTCCTGTTTCCCCTTCCACATTTTCACCTTAATGATTTCATAAGTTGCTCATATTTTGTTTCAATAGTGATTTCGATCACTTTCCACCCTTAATACCTCGGCCACCCTTATTACCTCGGCCACCCTTATCACCACAACCCAAACCTTATTTCTCCATGTTGTGGCGTGCAACCCGATCCCACCGTACAGTTTCAATTCACAAACAATACAACAACAATAAACAATTCACAAAGATCAACAACGATACTTCTCAAGAAATAACAACAACAATATTACAAGTGTTTCCATAACCATCAATACTATTTTCCACCATTTTCAACAATTCATATGCAATTTAAGTCACCACAATAATTATCCACAATCAGCCAAGCATGTTACTTCCACGGTTGTTCCAATTGCATCATTTACGGTTTCCTTCCATCATTTGTTTCTCAACTCTTACCACATAACAGTTTGACGATCACGCACTTAGTTTATTGCTAATTAATTACACCATTATATCGGAAGACTTAACCACAAACACTCAAATCAAACCAATCACAAGAATTTCACAAATAGTCCACATAGATATCACGTACCAAATAGTCGTACATCAAACAAGGTGACTTTACAAAGGTCAAAGTTAGCCATACATACCTTTCTTGAGCTTTCCTTTAATTACTACGATATTCCAGAATCTCTAGAAACTTCAATCTATTTTGAGACATAACAAAATTAACACAAATCAGGAAGGTATTCATGGTTTCAGTTTATTTGAGCATTTTATCAAACACTAGTTGAGCATCTTAATTATTAACTCTCTTTTACAAGGTTCCTTCATTCTCCAACCAAATCTTTACTTAATTATGTTCAATAATCTCCCCATAAACCTAAGTTGTGCATGCATGAATACAAAATACTAATACACCCAAGAATCACGCCTCAATAACCTATCTTATACCCCAAACTCGAAATTAAAGTCTAGGGTATAGAACCTTACCTCTTAGATGAAGAACTTGCGGTTGAGTTCTTTGATTCTAAAAGGTTGATGCAAGGTTTGGATGATTATGAAGCTAGCCCTCTCCTTCATCTCTCTATATGTTCTTCCCTCTCTCTAAAACCAGTAAGAAATGACCCCAAAATGAACCCCAAAGCCTATATATTGAAATGGGGTCGAGTTATAAAAATTAGAAAATTAACCCTCCGATGTCAACTCTGCTATAATAGAATGGACCGCAGAATGAACATGAGGGCTGCAGAATGCACCGCAAAATTGGTGCCCAAAACTGGGCTACACTGGTTCAATCTGCGGTTTGATTTGCGACCGCAGATGAAAAATGCGGACCGCATAATTGACATTGAGATCGCAGATCTGACATGACACAGGATCGCATTTTTCAGCCTTTGGTAATTAGACCATAACTTTGTGTATGAATGTCCAAATGACGAACAGTTTGAAGCGTTGGAAACTAGACTTAAAGACCTTTCATTTAATATACTATTTATCACATAAAACCTCATACATATTTAGATATGCTCGTTTAAATTGGAGCCTTGTGCGAATCTATTTGGAATTTTAGCCTATTACGAAAATTTTCCCATTTGGCATACACTTAGGCTTCCATTTGGACCTCACATCACTTATCATAAGACTTATACTCATATTTACCAACTCTAATTGATGTCCACCATGTTAATAGCACATAAAATATAATAATTAGCCTACGTGGCACCACGAAATCCTAGATTACTTAGCAAAATTTTCCGTGGCCTTACATTCTTCCCTCTTAGGATCATTGGTCCTCGAATGAGGAGTAGAGTCTTCCCCAAACTCTTTATCATCACACATCTCTTTTCTAATCTACCTCAAGTCCCTAAATTTTGACTAACTCCAAAATTCTTTAGAAATTTCGACAGAGTCTCCTTTGTAACTAGGCCTATCCACATGTCAGAGAACTACCAAAACCATCCTAAAAACATATCCACAACTTGGCAAAGTACCATAATGTATATATCAATATCAAGAACCTCACCATTACAGGAACCGCATTAACACGACGATACCTGGACGTGGACCGCACATTTTAAAATCATAACACCTAGAAGGTACCTTTCAAATCAAAAGCAACTGCTATGCAATCAAGAGAAAATATTTTATTTCCACAACACTCTCGGCCTTCAATGGCCTCTTATATCTACAGACTTCGCCAGAATACATTCACATGAATAATTTTGACCCCTAAACTTACTTAATGAGGATAACAAGTACATATTTCACATAAGCTAACTATCCACTAACTTCAGCTTCAATAATTTCCACCGGAATGATACACAATTGATCTCCACTAACTATATTGGATATAGACATGTGAATCTACAAAATATATGGCGAACAACTATAGGGACACTTCATACTCCGGGTGCGGCCTAATGTGGAATACATTTATGCAACCTTTATTATCAACTCACATAACATCTTCAGGGTAAAATATTGAGAATAGCCTGCTCACCCTCCAAACTCTAAATCTCTAGGTGAACACTCACACTAAACCCTCGATGACCTTCAACAATTTCCCTAGGATGTGCTATCATAAACTCACCATAAAATTATCTATCAAATATATATGTGATCACACTATGAAGCCTCATCTTTGACTCATCTAAACTCACAACACGCAATGGATCTAATACAATGAGGAACAACAGAGTTCAAGATCGGACTGGAGTTATTCAGGAATCAATTTAGGCACTGAACAGAGCATTCCATGAGGTTACATACTAATAGGCACGATGATTTCTATCAATGATGCTGATATGGTCAATCGTTGTGACGGCATCAACTATTAGAAAATTAAAGCATCGGGGTAACTCGTACACTGGAAATAGGAACCATTAAGGAGGAATATTCAAGTACGTCAGCTAGTCATTCCCTGGAGTGTAGGGAAAATCCAGTTATCAAGAATGAGAATATTCTGGCACCTTGAATGTGATACGGTTTTCAAAATACATGCAGCTGAATTACACTCTTAACATTACTTGACACACGAAATCTATGCCATAAGCCCGTGAGGATTAAAAGAAGTTGAACGCTTATGATATTCTTATATTTCAGACAGCTTAACCCTTCCTGATAACTGATTATGTATGAGGGAACTAAAGATACGACCAAACTTTTCTTTCAAATCGATATGCTCAAGATATGTGTGAAAATCTGAGGGCATCTAATCTCATCATTTTCTCAAGTAAAACCACGTAGCTCGGACATCTAAATGTTGGGATAAAATCATGTACTGGTTAGAGGCGTTGTAATGGTTAACATGATGCTCGAAGAAGAAAGACAAATGACACTCCTATCCTCTCAATGAGGTGTAATACCAAGGGTAGCAAACCTATCCCCATATGAAATTGACATATTCAATTATTCTACAAGTCGTGTGAGAAGAAAGCCACGTAACCCAACCAATCCGACCCATTTAAGACTTTGGAAAAAGGTATACACTTCGGTTTGAAAACATGGCAATTGAATCTCGAATCCTAAGGAAAATCATTACTTTTGAATCCCATAAGACAAGCTCTCGTAGTCCTGGAAAATCAATAATAATGACGAGAGGGTATTTAAAACCATTACGAGTTGGTATAGAACAAGGCTTCAGAGTGCCCCCATGGATAAGTTTAAAAGAATGAGCCGACGTAATGCATTTATCAGGAATAAGCAACCTAGGTTATCTAGTCGCAAGGACGAGCATAGTAGGTAAATGATCGTTAGAAGAGCATCTACAATGAGTACCAGCATTATTTATTTATTCTAACAAAAGGAATATGTCTTCACCCTTGATGCTATAAGACATTCTCTTTTGATGCCATGAAACATAAAATGAGTTTTCAATGAGAATTATCAGATGAAAATAGATGGTAAGGCAGCACAACTAGGAGCACCACTTGGAATCAACAAGCTTAAACAGAGTTGAAGACATTAGAAGTCTGTAGAAAAGGAGAAATTTACCCACTCTCAGGGCGCTTGTAGAGTACATAAAAGTAAGGTTAATTAAATCAGATCATATCGTTGGATAACTAGTCGAGACATCAAGGTAATATCGCATCGAAGATTACGAGTACACAAAACACAATGCAAGACAACTGAAAAGAAGGAAAAGAGCCTTATGGAAGTAACCCTTAGATTGTAACCACTAGGAACGGTGGTAATATAAAGCGATCATAAGAAGCGACATTTTTTTGAAAGAAGGTCTCTCTATGTAGTCACGTGATGTATAACTCCAGAATTCAAAAAATCCAATTATATTTAGCAACTCAACTTCATAATGAAGCACTACAACACACTTCTATGCAACCAGCTATTACGAGCCATATTGGGAGATGTTATAAGGCATGACCGAGAGAAAGGCTTCTATATATGAATGTGTCACTAGGTGTATTTTTCCTTGGTCAACCCAAAACCTATAGGCGAGAGTTAGTCTGATGAGCAGATCATTGGACTAGCACATGTATAGATAATCCATTATCGAGAGGAGATCATTGGATCTCAGCAGTTGCGACATTATATCAACCTTTGATGAACTTGAAGTGATACGGGAACCCAATGAGATAGTACAGAATAACCATGGAGGGTTTGCTGATATTCCTAATAAGTTCTTCATAGATTTTAACTTAATAACTTCCCAGATGCTAATGAAAGGCAGAAAAATATGAGAAACTGGCATTGTGCTATGATAACCCCCAATGGTGTGCTTGGTCTTGACGGAAAGCCTAGTAAGGGTCCTCACGAGGCATAGAGTTTCACAATGACTCATAGAAGGATATATTCTCTCATGGTTATCAAACAAGTGCGGGAAAACTATCACCATGAATTCAGTAACTAGAAAACACAATTAACACATGTTATGGAGGTGTAACGGGGAGATAAACATTTGTTATAAGTTGGACATACTTCTGCTATATTATCTCCCAACTGCAATATAGGACCATGCCACGAGCAAAAATAATACTAGGACAAGGTGAACTACTTATTGCGGGATGTCCCAAGTGGACACAAAAGTTATGGCGACACATGATCTTCATATGATGGGGATGTGAGGATCTAAATTTTCAGAGAGACTTTATATTCATGCACAAGGTGACCATTTCGATTGACACACACTCATGTGAGGTGTTAAGGTACACTCTTATGTTACTAGGCAGTGAGAGGCTTTCATGTTGGTATTCGCAAGAGAGTAGATTGAGTGTTCAAGTCATATAGGCCATATACACAACTGAGTAAAAGAGTGACTCGAGAAGGATCGCAATGCTGGGATGCTTTGCATAGAACTTGACACCACATAGGTAAATTTTACGACGGTGCATGAATAGGCACCAGCGAGTAGATTTTGTCCATTTAAATAAAAGATTCTATAAGAATTTCATCGGATATAGTATCTTGGTGAGAGTTTCGGAAAAGCAAGTAGGAAATATCAATCCTAGAGTTATAACTCAATTCAGGGGCGTAATTATATAACTTAATTCCACAATAATGTAAATAAGAGAATTTATAATAGAGTGGGTTCACGAATAGTGCATCTCGTTCAAAAGAGTCGATACACGCAATGTTTCGTTATTCAACACCT